>PVHP010017051.1:0-35004 GCA_004024765.1 Zapus hudsonius
GCATGTGGTCATTCGTATTCTGCAGAGAATGTGAAGAGACCCACCTCTTCTAATGCTCCTAAGATTTGCCTAACACTCCAATTTGACAGAAAATTGCTCCAGAATAAGAATCTTTGGGCTACTTTCTGGTAGTCTGTATTATTGGCAATATGTTCAGGTAATTATGTAAAGCATGGTGCTAAATTAATTCAAATTCATAGATTTGTTTCATTGTTGCTAGGAAAATAAGCAAGTACAGCTAAGCACACTGGCAATGCCTGAGGCTTGCTGCCTTTGTCTTTCTCTTCTCTTTTCCTATAAATCGTGTGTTTGGGGGGGGGGTGCATGCTCAAGCAGAGGTGTTACTATTTTATCTGAATCTCCTTGCTCTTTAATTCTGCTCTGTGGCAGCTGGCTTATTCTAGCAGTGATATGCTCCAAAGAAAGATCATAGCTGCTAGCACTGGATGGGAGAATTTGAATCTCCCTCGCTTCCCTTCTGGTCATAGCTAAGGTCCTAGAAGGCTGCAGAGACAGCAGGTCTCCTTCAGCAGGCAGCTGTAATTACATGAAATTTATTGGACATCCATGTGCAAATGCAGCAAGCTTGTGGGACAGTTCAGCATTCTCTTCCAGATGCCTCTGGTTCTGGCTGCTAGACTGCGGGAGAGAATTGGTCACAAACCCTGTTTGGGTGTGTGCTTTGCCCAACAGTTAAAAACAAAAGAAAGCAAAATTAAAAAAAATAATAATAAAAGTAAAGATAAATTCTTAGCTGACCCCACTCCAAATTATATTACAACAACTTAATAACTGCATTGGAGATTTAGCCTCATATAGAAGCAGAAAAGCAACAGGTCCTCAAGCAACCTTAGAACAAACCTACATATTTCAAGGGATGAGACAATGTTATTTTCATCTTCTAATTACTCCTAATCCACACAAAATCTGGCTAGAAGAGGATTTTTTATTTTACTTCTGGAACAAAATACACTTGGTCAGAACTGAAGTTGAAAGGTAGAAAATAACTCACTTGAAGTAAAGGAGAAGAACTTGGATATCCAACACTCTATTCCCCCTGAGTCTCAACCTTGCCAAATTCTTTTGGTTCAACACCCAACCTCCTGGCCAGTTTCTGAGAACTCTGTCACAAAAAGAGAGATTCCATAAAGCTTGGCATTCTTCCTCTTGAGCAATAGTAAGGGTTATGACACAGATGTGAACACACATTGATGGGAGTTCAATAGTCCACAACATTTGACTCTTTTGGTTTTGAAAAATATAGCCGCATGAGGAAGGTGGCCTTCTCCTATCACCTGAGAGCAGTGAGCAGTGACCATTCCGTCTGCTTCAACGTCTGACCTGCAGTACTGACAACACCTTTGAGTGGAGGGCAATGGAGAAAAGGATACAATGCACTTTTCCATAGTTCTGAATTTGCAAAAGGTGAAATGCTTTTATGGCGTTTATTTCCTGCCTACAGAATGGAGAAGGTAACCCTCATGACAGCCTGTCTGCAATCACCAGGAACACTACCTTTCCATCTGTTTTGTCTTATACCTTTTTAAACTATCACAAAAGTACACCTTGCTAGGCTCATTGGCAATGCCATTTATTTTTCGCTGTGTCTCATTTGTATAGATATTTCTTTCCATCATTCTTTTGAAAAACACTGGGTCCATGTCCAAAGCATGTAATCCAAACAAACTATATAGCCTATGCCAAACTTACCACCAGTGGGAACAGCTTTCTTATTCAAAAAGCCAACCTGAATAGCTCACAGAATAGGAAAGTTTAAAGAGCTGACAAATATATGGTTTCATGTTGGTATCTTATCACCAAAGAAAGGTGGGGCATACACATACACCAAAAATCAGCAAATTAGACCCCAATCAAGCAAATTTCACCCTGTCCCTTAGAAAATAGAAGGCTGTCCCTTAGAAAATAGAGTATTTAGAAAGTAACAGAGATCCTCTGGGGAATCTTCAGGTAGAACTTGACTTAGGCAGAATTTATTACTTGCAAGTACCCAGAAAGAATTTATATTTAGAAGTAAGTTCTTGATCTTATCCAGTGATTGACTTTTCATGGCCTTTGGAAGTAACTTTGATAGCAAAATTCCTGTCTGTCATTTACCCCTAAAGCTGACATGATCAAAGTAGTGAGAGCTGGTATATAAAAAGACCATGATAAGTGGAAGACTTTACCAAAGTGAAGGACTCTATCATGTGGAGAAAAGAGAATTTGTGACAAATTTCTTGGCACAGCAAAACAGAGGAAAGGATACTGAAACAGAACAGGAAGAAGTGCCCAGACCTACTGTTTGGAGCCTTGAGGAAATGAGGGTATTTGGCTGTTGCCAGCTTGGGATGCAGGCTGGCACTGTCATCTTGAGACACCATGGCAAGTTTGGCTGCCTGTGGAACACAGCAGTGACGGAACTGCTCATCAACAAGGGCCAAAAGCCCTCACTTCTGCTTTTTGGACAGAGCAATGGCTCAGAGGCCACCATATAGTGAATGAAAGCTGAAACATCAATGCCATCTGAACTATGCCTCAGCCTTACCAAAATAATTTCCTCTCCAGGATGACAAAGGGTGAGGAACTGACAGTGATAATGCCAGTTGGAAGAAGGCTCTCACATAGAGCCTGGAGAGTGAGTGGTTTATTTTCTGTGGCGGCAGAGATGGTGTGTCTGCCTCCTCTCCCTCTGCTGGTCCAACTAACTCTGTGTGCTGGGATCTGGGAACTCCCAGAGCTTCGTGCTTCTCTAAAGGACTAAGGTGCTTTGTTTTTATCTTTTGCTAACAGTGTTACGTTCTTACACACTTTGTAGCACTGAGCAGTTAAAAGTGCAGTGAAACAAAGCAGCTTATTTACTGTGTGTCTTCTTGAAGAACATGGAAGCCTTGAGCCAGGTATCTGCACAAAGCACTGTAGACATGAGATCAATGGTACAGCTTCCAAATGTGACCTACATAGACGGAAATCTGAAAAAGTTCTGTTCTGTTATCACTTAAAAAGTCTGCAATTCTTTTTTATCTTTAATGTTAATGAAAACCATCCAGGGACAGTCCACCCTTTCAGAAAGAACAAATTTTTCAGTACTGGAGGCACATTTGCAAGTACAACAACAAGAAACCAGCCAAGTTGCTTCGGAGGAGCTAAGCAAGTACATTTCAATAAGGACCCAAACAATCCTTGGCAGCCAATTAGAAAAACAAGTCATCATTGCATTAAGGAAACCCTCAAATATGAGTGTTGTCGGTGGAAAATAGAGTTACTCACCAGCTGAAAATGTTTACTTGAAGTGAGATTTATTTTATGGAAACCACTGTGAGTTTTGGAATACTTACAATCTGTTCAGATTGGTCACTGTTCAATGTCACTGAAGCAATATTCCCTGAAACTTCTAATCTGTCTGCCTAATGGAGCAGGTGGTGAGGTTCTCCAGTGAGCTCTGGGCTCCTAGAGGGCAGGAACTCAGTCTTATTCATCGTATATCTCACGGTGCACCACCAACTTTTTGAAAGCAGCCAATAAATATTAAATGAAGGAATCTTATATACATGACCAAACACCCTGACCCTGTGGAATGAAATATCACTCCATTGTCACTGTCCTATTGCCCTGCTTTATTTATCTTCATCTAGCTTCTATGTTTACATGATTATTTTTTATGATTTTTTTTTATTCTCCCTTTTCTTCACCAGCATATTTTCTCCCCCAAATCAGGATTTTTTTTGGCACTTGGCATCAAACAAGTCATAAATAGATGTTCACTTAAAAATATTTTATTTATTTATTGATTTGCAAGCAGAGAGAAGGAGGGAGAGAGGGGGAAGGAGGAGGGAGGGAGGCAGAGAGAGAAATTGCACTAGGGCCTCCTGCCACTGCAAAGGAACTTCAGATGCTTGCATCATTTTGTGCATCTGATTTTATGTGGTAACTAGGAATGCTGTCAAGCTTTACACCTTTAATGGCTGAGCCATTTCTCTGCCCCTTTGCTCACTTTTGAATACAGAAAGGAATGATGAATAAATGGTTATCTCTGACTCTTTGTTTTCCTTTATTTCACCTCAGTGAGGCCAGAAATTATACACTGAGCATCAGTCAACAGTGACAAGAGGAGGACTCCCATTAACAGAGGTGCTTGAGGGTAGGGAATGGGAGATCAGAGGACTAGGTCTTGCTGGCATCAGGCTCGTGGGTCTGCAGCTCGGCAGAGAAATATGAGTGATCACAGGGAGGGATAGAGGCAAGACAAACTCTGCTTGTCTAGAGACCTCAGTCATAGATTATATTTCCAGGCATGTTGAACCTTTTGACATCGCGAAACAATGTTTTCATCTACAAAGTGCATATTTGAGAATCCAGTTACCAACAAAAAATGTAGAAAAATCTCTAATGTTTTAAGTAATCTTATGACTTTGTGCTGGGCACATTCATTGCTAATCTTGGCTGCATGTGGTCTGTGGGCCTGGGTTGAACCTGCCTGCTGGGAACGGAAGGGTTATCCCACATGAACACTAAATCACATTTTGCACATCTGTGTGCCACATTGTGCACTGTATTCTCAGTTTTGGAAATACACATTTCTAAAACATGACACCAGGTCTTAAACATACTAAGAGGAGTCTTCATGCATATCCAGTTGTTGAAGGGCACAATACAGCTAGTCTACATTTTGAGTACTTGTGTAAGTTTTAAACTTAGAATTTTACTGAATCTAGGTAGTAAGTGTTTTCCCTGAACATTTCTATATTGACTCTGTAAATAAAGAACAATTCATATTCCACCAAGATGCTCCTGTTTCACCAACTACTTTAGTTCAGGCTTTAGTGACTTGCAGGTGACGCTCATGGTGACCCTGCCAAATAGAAAACTTTCAGTTGCAAACTCAGGTATGATTTCTTCCTCTTCAAACCAAGACAGAGTGAGAAGTACCTCATTTCTTTCGGATGTCTCTAAGGTGTGGTGACAATAGGACGCCATTGGTTTTGCAATTTCTCAACCGTGGTATCTCCAAAAGAGCCCGAGACAAACAGGACATCAGCCTGGCCGTAGAGTCCTCCTGCAAAATGACTGGAGAAGTCTGTCTGGTCTTCCCCCTTTGATCCCATCTCTATATTCACACCAGCTTTGAGCAGCCTGGGCTCTGTGATGACCACATCCCCTAAGTGCCTCTAGTCAGAGAACCACTTAGACAGCTGATTATCTTGTCTAATGACGCTACTCTCCTTGAATTAACCAGGGTGAAAATTGCACTGGTGTTGGAGAACAGCATCTCCAGCTCTGTGGAGTTTCATGTCAGGAAGTGCACCCTCTCTTCTCTCTAAAACAGAGATAATAAAAACCATTTTTGCTGGGTTATTGGGCAGATTATAAAAAACTTGTATACTTGAAGCTTCCATAGTGATCTCGCTTCCCAGAGAATGATTAATACATGCTTTGAAGATCATATCTAGATCATATCTGATCTACATTGGTGATCCCAGGGAGACTGTCAATGAGGAGCATTTTCTGGTGTTGCCTCTTGCAAAGTTAGAGTGGTGGGGGAGTGGAATATTTAGGGCCCTAATCGACAGTCATCAATCTATACAATCACATATGGACACAATGAAGAAAGCAGGCATTTGTGAAAGGGAGCTAAAAATAATTCAAGTTTTGGGGTTGATTACAGGAAACAATAGGACAATCATAGACTTATTAAGATGTCCACTTTTCTCTTGTAAAAAGTTATTGTAAATACTACTTTTCTGCCCCTCTCTTTCTAGTGGTGATGAGGAAGCTCTATGAAAAGTTCTAGAATAATCTCAATGAAAATAACTCAAGCTAGTGGAATGGCCACAGGACATCTTTCTTCAGTTCATATTATCACTTCAGAGCTTGAACTGAAGACAAAAGAACACAGACCTGGTCTAATCAAGCATGTCTGCCACTTTTGCTGTAATGTGCTATACAAGATTAATCTGGAAACAAGACCCTGTGTGTGTGTTATTAAAAATGTCATTAGACATTACTGAAGCCAGATATGATGATGGTACACCTCTATAATATCAGCACTCAGAAAGCTGAGGTAGGAAAAGCAGAAGCTTGAGGCCAGCCTATGCTATTTAGTGAAATTGTATCAGAGAGAGAGAGAGAGAGAGAGAGAGAGAGAGAGAGAGAGAGAGAAGGAGAAAGCTGGAAAACTTGGCTCATACTGGTTCTCTTAATACTATCCTCGGGTCACATATTGGGGAACAGTCATCAAGCCACGTGAACTGGTGAAAAGCCTGTAATTACTAACCATTACTTTACTTTTACTTTTAAGCTGGAAATAGACCAGGGATCTGGTTTTCATGGGGAAAAAGCATGTTATGAGAGCTTGGAAAAATGCTTACATCTGTGATCCTCCTTTGTAACCCTCATGCTGATAGTATTTTGGGACAGTCACTCTCCTACAGTGTCCTGAGAAGAATGGGAGCTTCATTTGTTCCTGGTGAAAGGTTTTCTTATTGGCTCCTGACAGAAAACTAGTCAGGAAGAGCTCCTCTGTTTGTAATTCTGAAACAAAATACTCTAACCATTTACTTAAAAAACAACTCAGTACATTCAGTAATCTTTAGGACAACAGTAAAACTTACTAGTATCTTTGGCAAATAAGATCTAGTTTTTAATATTTGAAGGAAAAATGCAAACATCTTTAAAAATTATAAACTTCAAGTTTATGGCCTTATATGTGAACAAAGTAGCATATGTTTATTTGTTCCCTCCCTTCTTCCCCCTTCTTCCTTCTTTCCTGCCTTCCTTCCTTCCATTTTTCCTTCATTCCTTCCTTCATTGTTTCCTTCCTTCCTTCTCTCCTTCCTTCCTTCCTTCCTCCACCCTCCCTCCATTCCTTCCTTCCTTCTTTCCTTCCTTCCTTCCTCTCTGCCTTCTTCTGTCTTCCTGTCTTTCTACTTTCCTACATTCTTCATTTTTTTTGGACAGGTGTCCTTACTTAGTCTAGGGTAGCTTTGAATTTATGATCTTCCTGCTTCATTCCCCCAAGTGCTGGGACTATAGATTTACATTGCAGTGCCTGGCCAAATGTTGTCTGTAATTGTTACCACCCTATTTCACATTTAAACAATTTGGATTAGCCAAATGAGAGGAAACATCATCTGGGCCTTGTTCTAGTAAATCAAACATTATTCCTGTTACCCTGGAAAACTTTTATGTCAAATTAATCATTCATTAAACATTGTTTTATCTACCTGAATAGGCAAATATCTCCTTTTTAGCTGTTTTAGAATTTTCTGAAACACTGTCATGCATGGGGCATTTATAGTGGTAGTTTATTTCTCCTGTAAAGGGTTTCAGAGCAACAATAAATTAATGTATTAATTGTGTGGAAATTTTAATAAGCAAACCTATTGTTATTTGGTCTTTTACTTAATTTTTCTTAATTTACTTGTAAGCAGAGAGCCAGAGAGGAGACATAGAGAGACAGAGAGAGAAGATAGACAGAGAGAGACAGAGAGAAGAGAAAATGGTACACCAGAGCCTCCACCTACTACAATCAAACTCCAGATGCATGTGCCTCTTTGTACATCTGGCTTTATTCAGGTTTGGGGAATTGAACGATGGTTGTGAGGCTTTGCAGTTAAGTGCCTTAACCGCTGAGCCATTTCTCCAGCCTGTTATTTGGTCTTATGATGGCTTTTTTTCCATCAAAAGGTTAAATAGTAAAAATAATCACATGTACATCCTTTATAGAATCAGGGTTTATCATGACAAAATGCTAAAGAACTGTCAGGTCTGTTAATCTTGACATAATTTTTTTCAACATTTTCTTTTGAATGTGACATTTGAATGGGGTGAGATGGAACCTCAGTGAAGCGTGTTCTGTTGTTGTTGTGCTTTTGAGGTAGGGCCTCCTTCTAGCCCAGGTTGACCTAGAACTTGTTCTGTAATCCCAGATTGGCCTCGAACTCATTGTGATCTCTGCCTCCTAAACACTGGAAGTAAAGGCCATGCCTGGACTCAATATAGTTTTAAATTGCATTCTTGGATAGCTAGTGAGGGTGACATTTTCCAATATGTTTAGTAGCCATTTGTATTCCATCTTTTAGGAACTCTTTGCTCATTTCATCAGCCCCTTTATTGACTGGGTTATTTGTTGTTAAATGTTTTTGAGTTCTTAGTATACTCTAGATATTTATCCTTCCAGATGTACAGCTAGCATAGATTTTTCTCTGAATCTGTAGCAAGTCTCCTCACTCAGTGAGCTCCTTCCTTCGATTTGCTCAAGCCTTTAAATGTCATGAAGTTCACTGGTGATTGTTGGCTTTATTTCCTGAGCAACTGGAATTCCACTGATAAAGTTTTTGCTGATGCCTATATCTTGAAGTTTTTTCCTACTTTTTATTCTAATTTTCAAGGATTTAGGATTTAGGGCAAGATTCTGATCCATTTGGAGTTGATTTTAGTGCAAAGCTGAGAAACAGAGATCAAATTTCTTTCTTCTGCTTGCCAGTTAATTTCTTGTGTTCCAAGCACCATGTGTTAAAGAGGACTTCTTATCTCTGATGTGCATTTTGGCATCTTTGTTCAAAAATTAGGTATTTGTAGTTTCATCAGTTAATATCAAGAACTTCTCTTCCATTGCATCAATTTATGTTTCTACATTTGTGCCAGTACCATGCTGTTTTTACTAATATGGCTCTGTACTTGAACTCAGGTATGGTGTTGTCTTCAACATTATTGTTTTTGTTCTGGTTTGCTTTGAATATGCAAGGCCTTTTGTGCTTCTAAATGAATTTCCAGTTTTTTTTTATTTCTGTGAAAAATGACATTGAAATTTTGATGGAGATTTCACTGAATCTGTAGATTGCTTTTAGTAGAATGGTCATTTTCACAATATTAATTCTTCTAATCCATGTGCATGGGATCTAGTGTCTGTCTGAGGTTTTGTTTTCACTATTTTAAAGTTATCATTATAGAATTCTGTTGCTTAATTGGTTAGGTTCATTCCTATCTTTTTTTTTTTTCGTAAGGCAATTGTAAATGGGATTATTTCCCTGATTTCTTCCTCAGCAAGTTTGTTATTGGCTAGGAAGGATATTTATTTTTGTATGTTAATTTCATATTCTTCCACTTTGCTGGAAGTGTGTATTTAGCTTTAATACTGTCTGGTGGAGTCTTTAGGTTCTCATATATAGAATCAAAACACCTACAAATAATAACAATTTGAATCTTTCTTTATTATCTTTCTTTCTTGCTTTAGTTAAAACTTCCAGCACTATATTGAATAAGATTGAAGAAAGTTGTTTTAGTGGGATGCTCTGAATTTTTCCCCATTTATTGTGGTGTTGGCTACAAGATTTGTCGTATGAAACCTTTGCCCTTTGCATGTTGAGATTCGTTTCTTCTGTTCCTAGTTTCTTTAAGACTTTTATCATGAAATGATGTCATGTTTTGTAAAAAAAAAAAAAAAAACAAAATGAAAAATATTCTTTGCACCTACTAAGATAATCACATGTTCTGTCCTCGATTCCTTTATGTGATGAATTACTTTTATTGAACTACATCTGCATATGAGGGATAAAGACTATCTGATCATGTTGACTGATCTTGGATATGTTCTTGAATTCTATTTACAAGTATTATACTGAAAACTTTTGCATTTATGTTCGTCAGAGAGATTGGTCTGTAATTTTTTTGTTGTATCTTTATCTGCTTTTCTTATAAGATAACACTGACTTCACAGAAATAGTTTGCTACTGTTCTTCCCATTCAAATTTTATGGAATAGTTTGAGAAGCCCTATGTTAGTTCTTCTTTAAAGGACATAGAATCGACTTGGGCCTGGACTTCTTTTAGTCATATGGATTTTTAAAATTATTATTATCATTACCTTAATCTTGTTTTCTGCAACATTTTATTTAAAAAATGAACCTTCATTGATATTTTCTGTTAACAAATGAAAGAGGCCAACACACAAAGTCTGAAGTTGTGCTTCCCCACTTGGCCCCTTCCCTTGTGAGCACTGCAAGAAAGAGTCCAAGTCTTCTCAGGGAAACTAATCCTCACTTTCTTAGATGAGAAGCTATGAAGGGTGTCGAGGTAAAGGTAGGAAAAGTGTTGCATATGAACAAAAATCTATAGAAGATTGTTTATTATCTACCTAAAAGAATATGCAAACAAAGGTCAAAGTCTTTTCTGCTATTTGTGGTCCCCTGGGAAGCTGTAATTATGAGTACTGGATATACTTGACCTTGAAGATGAAATGTTTTATAGCTATCAAATGTGGTATATATTAGTCACATTGGAAAATCATATTTATCATATAGTGCCAAATCTTACTTATTTATCGGGAAGTTATCTTAAGGAGCTTTAAGAGATAGTATTTCATAGTGGTAGCTATGTCATATATCAGAGGTTGGAAAGCTTTTGAATTGGTCCAAATCATATCCTTCTACGGAATTCTTCATTCTAGGCCAATAATACTTGGAAGGAAATAAAAATGACCGATGTTCATTTTTGCTGTAAGCTGTCTCTGTCACAATAAAAAAAAAAAATCCAGAAACTTTTGGCAACTGTGTAGGACCAGGAATAGGGAACTACGGGGAACAAAGACGAAAGAAGAATTATAAAGAAGGAAGAAAAGGGAAGTGCTCTGCTAATGTTATTCTTAATGGTATGCAATCCCTTTTGGGGTTCATCACACAAGAGAGAAGGGCCTTTGATGGCAGGGTACATGACAATCCGATGCCTCCCATAGGCTACTTGAGTTTCTATTTCTGTGCTCACCAGCCTCTACTGGTCACTAATGTAGATTGCTTTTTTATCCTGGGCATGGATGAAATAGAAATCTCAGATGAATGCTTTCAAACTCCCTTAAAACAATGTGCCTTTCTGTATTCCAGAGAGAGGCACTGGTGCCCAAATGCCAGCAAGCATATTGTTGTCCCTTCTTGGGACCAGTATGAGCTAAGGTAAATTACCCAAGAGGTGAGTGATAGGGACTCTGCTTTAGCTCCTGTTATTCTGGCTTCACAGAAGAGCCATATGCTGGGCGTGGTGGGGGAACATTTTTGAGTAATGAACTCAAATGGACTTGGGCATTGGCATGCTTTGCTCTGCATTCATTTAGTCATTTGTTCACTCCGACCTTATTTTTTGCATTTTCTCACATGTACGCGTGTGTACCTTGCACAACACGGTGGAGTGAAGTGGAGGGAGTATAACGTTATGCCAAAGACACAGCGTGATCACTCATTGATTTCCAGTGAGCTCATGGTCAGTGCCAGTGAGCCCTGGTGGCTATTTTAGTTTTGATGATCCTTGATTATTACTATCAATCTTTTATTCAAATTATAAATTATAGACTTGTTAAATATTTTAAATCTTTTTGGGAAAAGAATATTATTTTAATTTCATGGTTGGAAACAGAATTCTGGGTCGTGGAACTTCAGCTAACTGCTTTTCATTTGGCATGACAACGTCCTGGCCTTGCAACTCATTAGTAGGCTTTGCTTCAAATGTACTCATAGAAACACAGATGGAGCAAAGATGAATCAAATCTCAAAGCCAAGTCATTGGTCATCCTCCTTTGGGACCCCTCCAAATTGCCCTCGTGTTCAAGGTACAAGAACCTCCAAGTGGCTAACGACCCATCCAAATCACCAAATGAGCTTTCTTGGTGACATTCCTCAAGACAAAATGTTTGTTTGATTTGTTTTACATATTTTGAGCCAGGATCTTGCTGCTTAGTTCTAGCTGGCCTGCAGGTCTCTATGTAGAACAATCTAGTCTTGAATTTGTGCTTTTCCTGCTTCTACCTCCCAAGTCCTGGGATTGCAGGACTTGGGAGGTAGAAGCTAAATCTGAACTTTCAGTGCAGACATTGTTAACCATCTACTAGTAAAATAGCTTAGAGGCAGGACACACCTGATTTCTTTTTCTGGAATCTAAATGTAAGTATTCAAGCAATGGCAAGCAGATTCCTTAGTGGAACTGTAGAAGAATGGTGCTCTTCACTTTCCCGGCCATTGCTCTGAGACACCCCATGGTCTATTTGGGCAGTAATTTACCGGATGAGGTTTGATAGAAGCTGCTGACAGCTATGTGTATAATTATTGAATAAACAGCATATTTACGGCAACTCTCAGTGAGAAGGAAGGATTTGAGATCCTCTCACAAGTTGGTTGTTTAATGCCAGGTCTAGTTCATCCCATTAAGTGTTATCTATGGAGAGGGACTTTCGCAAAGTCGATGTAGCGCAGTATATAATCAACTCCTACTTTCTAGCATTAAGACTGTTTATGTGTGTGTGTGTGTATGTGTGTGTGTGTGTGTGTGTGTGTGTGTGTATGTGTGTGTGTGTGTGTGTATTGGGTGTGCACACACAAAATCCAAACTTCTCAGAGCTCTTCCTGTTTAATGTGAGGGTGCACATCAGGAGGTATACTGGTCTCCCTTTCCTCTGACAACACATGACCATTGTCTTTTTTACCTTCTAGAACTTACAAGGATTGATTATTCGCATGTGTAGCCACACATTTATCCCAACTCAAAACAAAGAAAATTCAGATGTTTTAATGATTTGTTTCATTAGCCTGCAATACAAAAGGTCATTTGTGATCAGCAAGAAAAGGTCTCATGGTGCTCCTTCATTTGAGTAATTGCTACAAATCACCATTCTCTTTCTCATTTACTCAATCCTTAGCTGTATTTAGTAACCACTGACTATATGCTGGGCATTGAGGGATGTAATGAAAAGAAATCAAGTATTGTTCTTGCTCCTAAGAAGTTAATATTCTAGTAGAAGTAATTATTCCTTAAAAAGTATTATGTTGGGCTGGAGAGATGGCTCAGCGGTTAAGGCACTTGCCTCCAGTGCCTAAGGCCCTGGGTTCAATTCCCCAGGACCCACAAAGCCAGACCCACAACGTGGTGGTGGCCCTGGTGTGCTCTCTCTCTCTCTCTCTCTCTCTCTCTCTCTCTCTCTCTCTCTCTGCTTGAAAATGAATAAATAAAATATTAAAAAAAAGTATTATGTTAGTCAAACTTATATAAATTCATATTAAAATTCAGGAGGGTAGTTTGGTTTTAAGAAGTTTTCCATGAAAACTTTTATAAGATAAAAACTGACTCCTAATATACCTATTTGGTTTGGACAGATAAATCAGGCTTGAATAAAACAAGAAATAGTTTTGCTGTTTAAAATGAGAATTTCTTCCTTCCACAAGGTTTCTGAAAATGAACATAGTAAGAATTTATAGTTCTGCAATCCAAAACAATGGGAGAGCTTTACTATAAAATGTACTGATTGGATGTATAATGACATGGATTTAAATAAAAGATAGGTATATAGATTGCTAATTATAGTCTAATGTATACAATTTTCCTTTTTTTTTATACTGGGCTTCACAATGCAGGCTAAAAAAGCCTTTGTGACCCTCCTGACTCTCCATCCTGAGTCATGGGATTAAAAGCATGAGCCCCATGCTCTGCATTGTATGTGCTTTTCTAAACATTGGGAACATAGCTTAACAGAGGAATGGTCTTAAAGCATTTGTTTTCATGGCTTGACTCTTAAGCAAAAATAGAATTGACCAAAGAAAGTTAGATATCTCAGATGAGATTGTGTGCATCCAGGGTGGTATGGCCAAGAACAGAAAGTCATTTTACAAACAAACAGCAATAAATTCCTGGAAAGCTGAAGATTCATTTTCTCCCACGAAGTTTGGAGAAGTCATCATTGAGTATATTTCTTTAAAAAAAAACTCAGAATTTCATTTTTAAGATGACTTGTACCACCTTTATACTTTGGTACTAACTTATCCCAGGACAGATCTTCTAAGGAAGTGTAGAGCTATTGCTCCTAACATCAGTAAAGGATATGAAAAGCCTATCAGAGCCAAAACAAAGTACTGAATTATGGAGACAAGAATTCTCACAACTAGGGTTAGGAAAGGAAGTAGAATGTGTTGAGAAATGTGGAAGTAACTAGATGAATGGGAGTGAGTGAATTTGTAAACAAATATTTTATCCCAAGTATAATAGTTATCCACTGTCATCAAAGGAGTATCTAGGCACCAAATAATGAGAAGAGTTCTTTTATGTCATGTCTCCAGTCCTATTCAAATCCCAGCTTTCTTAGAGGATGGCTGTGTGAGACATCCTGGGAAGCTAGTCATTGGGGAGATCTTTCTATGTGGGTCCAAAGTTACAAGAAGGAGAAGAGAGAGGATGTTGTATGACTGACTAGCTGAGACCGCAGCCTTTGGGAGGCCTGAAAGCAGAGCCATGAGTGGGTTGATAAGAAGGTGCAGAAAAGTGGACAATTCAGGGGCAATAAAGTGAAGAGACATTCCGTGGAGTGATGAAGTTAGGCATGGCCCGTGGATATGTGCTCACAGCAATGGGGCAACCTAAGATTGGGGAGCAGAAAAAAAAGATTCCAGGGATGGGAGAGAGGGCAGGAAAAATTAGCAGGACTAGATATTATTTGTTCTTGAAAGTGGACCTCCTAGGATGTTAACAATAATTCTGCAGTATACAGAAAGTAAATGTTCACTGCATTGGTTTGGCAGAGTTTCCCCTTACCTCCCACCTGCATTTTTTTCCATATTTGTTTATGAATGGATGTTTGCTTCCCCTGGTACCTAGTGAGGGGCGACAGTAGACCAGGCTGGCTTTGGGGTCTGGAGGCTCCACACTGAAACACACTGAAACTGGAGCTGATTGTCAAGTTGGCTTGGCAGGAAACTCAGAGGTATCTTTGGGATTCCAAAGAGGATGATGTAAATCTCATGGACCCTGAGTCAAGAGGGAAGAACACAGTGTGGAAATGTGTTTTGAGAACACGATGGAATCGGTTAGAGTTACAGTAACTGAGCAAGGGAAGTGTTGATGGTATTGAATAAAATGGAAACAGGTAAGTCT
Organism: Zapus hudsonius; assembly: GCA_004024765.1. NCBI lineage: Eukaryota > Metazoa > Chordata > Mammalia > Rodentia > Dipodidae > Zapus > Zapus hudsonius. The sequence goes on from PVHP010017051.1 coordinate 14,898, forward strand.
GGGCTCTGAGAGGAAACAATGGGAGAAGGCGGTGAGATTTCTAATGTTGATAATCCGGCAGCCTTGCTCTTCTCTGCTGGGCTTTACCCACATGGCATTCTTTAACACAGCTCCTTGAGGAACTGATTGCTATCCTTACCTCCTGGGTGAAGATTGAGTTGACCTACTTGGCTAGAAATGAGGGATTCCTGGGAATGTTAACATAGATGAATCCCAGGCAAAGTTGGATGGTTTGATGCCTTAGGGGGGGACGAGGATCTTGATATTGCAAGTCAAGGAGAGAAGTTGGGATGGGAGTATGCTCAAGGTATTGTGATGACACATGCATGTGGAGGTTAGAGGTCAATGATGAGTATTTTCCTCAATCACTTTCAGGGTCACATGCTAAACCTAGAGAACACTGATTCAGCTGGCCTCTGAACCCCCAGGATCCCTGAATCTGCATCCCCATGGCTGGAACGATAGCTGCATAACACCACACTCAGCACTTTATTTATCTGGACTCAGGTTGTTGGACTCACAGGACCATTACTTTATCCATGGAGTCATCTCCTCAGCCCCAGATTTTAATTTGAAACAAATCCCTTTCCCTATTCTGAGAACTTTCTCACTGCTCTTATCTTGACAACTAGCATCCACCTATGACCCACGGATGTTTGAATGTCACCATTCTTCAACCCAAGAGATGTATTTATATGGTAAGTGTTTTCTGTTTGTGTTAATTTGGTTAAGATCCAAATTGGAAGTGGTAGGAAAGAGACCAAATAGAAGTTAAATCTATAAGGGCCTAACAGGTGGAAGAAAATGAAATGAAAACCTTAATTTCTACAAGCCAAGCACAGTGATATCTAGAGACATCTGGAGAGTTGATTGGACTTTTTGATATTCATGTAGATGTCCAGTGTCAGATACTCACAGCCCCAACTATGCATAAAATGATCGGCATAATGGCATTTCACTAACTGTGTAATTGCCACAGGAACCTTTTCATAATGCTAATGTCTACACAGAGAATGAAGACTCGCCTTCCTGGCCTTCACTGTTCCATCAATTATATTTTACAGCATATGGTTATTATGTTCCGAGACATATACTTTGACCCAGATAACCAATCCATGATGTAGATTTTGAGATTAGTTATTTTATAGTTTTAAATTTTTGGTTGCTTAAACCAAACAGTCAAGGAAAATATAGAGCCTTTGCTGGATTCCCCAGGCTTTTTTTTAAGTAAATAAACCAATGTTATTCAAAATGCATTATTCACATAATTCAAAATTTAAAATGATGTCATCCAACTAAATGTAGCCCCAGAGCTCAACTTCTCCTGTAATCAGCACCTCCACCCCCTATCTGCTGTGTGTAAAGCAGCTATATGATCTGTGTTTTTGCCAAGTAAACAGTCTCTGCCCTGTGATGTGGTGTTTGTTGTTTGCTAATGGGCTAGTAGTTAAAAATGCTTACAAACTCTAATTATACATTCTCATATAATGAAGAGGTGGTACGTGGGTCTGCTGCATTACTTGAAAACATTCTACACACTACATTTGTGTTTCATCTAGTTCATAGCAGTTATCCAACAAAATTTTTCACGACTTAAAAATAGTATAATATATATATATATAATATAATAAAATATTTTTGTATTTATGCTGGACCTAGTATTTAAGGTATATGATACTACTCCACCCACAGGTGGTCTTAACATCCCTATTTTACTTGGGCATTAACTGAGGTTTAAAAAAAAAAAGCTGTTAGTGATTTGCCAGAGGTCATATAAATCTGGCATTTGGCGGCACTCTCTTTGGAAATCTGGTTTGTATGACTCAAAACCCAAGCTCTCAGCCTTCCTACTTAGCTAGCTGTCCTTCAAGCAATCCTCTCATGAGGGAGGTAAAGCTCCATTGAGTGGTTGTTTATCACAGTCAAGCAGACCATTGCATCATCTTTCCTTCTCAGCAAGGGCCATCTTGGCAGTGAGGTGTGGTTCCTGTACATAGACACTAACCCTCAGTGCACACATCCAAAATGATTCAGTCTCAGGGTGAGCAAAGGTGGTTTTAAGCCAAATGACACCTGTAAAGGAAAGTTATGCCACTGCACTTTCCTCTTAAATCTGAACTTCTTACTTACTGGCCTAACTGTTGCAAACATTGATGTGTCATAAAAATACATTGCCTTATAAATCAGATCTCTGCTGAAGGAGATTACAACATTTTTATTGTCAGGCAGAAGCTCTTGAAGCTTTGTTGTTTTTGTTTTCAAAACCTATCCTAGTTATAAAGAGATGAGATTTTACTTCAAAGGGAGCAGTTAGGAATTCTACACTTGCAAAACCCAAAGCTCCCCTTCTAATTCGATGGTAATACCCCATTCACTTCTGTGATTGTCATTTAAAACTATAATACACAGAAGTATCCACCTTCTATGATTATCTCACCACTGCCATCCTTAACAAGGCATAGAAGAAACAACCCTTTGACCTAAAGGTTTTATCTCTTCCTACTCAACTTCCTGGAAGATCCTCCTCAATTCTTAGAACCACAGTTTCTAGTGAAATTATTTTGGAATGCATTAAGAAATTCATTACACTTACATATCCACAAAGTTGATGATTTAAAATCAAATATTTTCACTTTCAGTGTAAAATTTGAAAGGAAGAATAATTATGCTGCCCACAATTTAATAAAATAATCATGTAGCATTGGTTATGCTGTTTTCATTTTCTTTCAAAAGAATGTTGATCAAATGCTACACAAAAGATTGTATTTAACATACCAGCATAACAATGCCTTTCATTTACATGACCATTTACAGTTTACAAAGTGCTTTTGAATTTATTACATAATTGGGTCATATGATTTGGACATATAAAATTAGGTCCCAGAGATAGTTCTCTATGTTCTTGTCATTATCTTCAAGGGAGATATATTTAAGGGTGACATTGATTAAAAAGATAAATAAAAATAATACTATACCCTCAAAGAGATTTCCAACCGGGTAGAAAAAAAAATTAAAATAAAAAAGATCTGACCCATATGAAATCCAATTTTCCAGAAAAGCTTTTGTAGAGGAATTCCCAGCTAGATCGGGATGCAGCCCAATAATTCGTTCTGCTAAGAATAAGTGCTTCACCTTGAGGTTTTTATTTTTTAATGGCTTCTTCTAACTGGTGCTTCACCTTAGATATAAAATATCACCTCAGAAGGATGAGCTAATAGTGTGTGTGAAGGGGTCCCTCCTGGGAACCTCCAAGAGTGAGAAACGCAGGGAATGTCATGGTGAATGTAAAGCATGTAAACTCCTTGGAGAACACACACCCTTGGACATCAAACTGTCTGGTCTGCTCCTCGTGGCAGCTTCCCGAGCTCCTATGATGGAGACAGTAATGTCCTTTCCTGTAAGGCCAGTATGAAGATAAAATGTAATGTTTATATAACAACATTAAATACTTGTATAATATATTCTTCTGTTTGGAGGCAGGTTCTTGGCATGTAGCCCTGTCTGACCTGGTACTCAATATATAGCACAGTTCAAACTAGTAGTGATCATCCTACTTTCTCTTCCCATATAAAACACATCTAGTGCTCAAAATATTCAACAATCAGTAGATGGACTGAGCCTTTATTTTTTTTAATATTTTATTTATTCATTTTCAAGCTGAGAGATGAGAGAGAGAGAGAGAGAGAGAGAGAGAGAGAGAGAGAGAGAGAGAGAGAGAGAGAGAGAGAGAGAGAGAGAACACTATGGCCACCCCCTTGCATGTCTGGCCCATGTGGGTTCTGGGGAATTGAACCCCGGGGCCCCAGGCACTGGAGGCAAGTGCCTTAACCACTGAGCCATCTCTCCAGCCCAAGACTGAGCCTTTATTATTAAACCTATATCCTTGTTAATGTAGTTTTTTAGGCAGAAATCCAAGACGCTATGGACCAAAGAAGATACTACAAGAAAATAATGAAGGAAACTCTAGTCTAGAATTACTACCCTAATTGTAACTTGGCATTTGATATGTTAGTCATGCTAGAAATAAAACTAGAATTGGAGAGGAGATGATAGACAATCACAAAGTAAATGAGGTTATTGGCAAATAATTGTCTTGCTCATACTTAAATCCCTAGATCCTAATAAGGAACATAGTAGTCAATATAATAGATTGCATTAATTGGCAAAGGAAGAATAAATGGATAAATAAATAGCTCACACACCAAGGCCACTCAGCTTAGCACAAGGGGTGTATGTGAATCGTATGACTAGTCCAAATGAATATAGCTCAGACAATATTCTTATCAGAAATATGTAAATATCCAACCTGGCATTTATGTCTTTTATCAGGGGCTACAGAAAAGAAAGGCTTTTATAGCATTTCAAGTGAAATGTATAAAGAATATAAATATTACCTTGGTAGGTCAGGGGAATGTTCCTTTTCCCAAACTTTGCATACTAAAGGGGGTGCACTACTTTTGCATTTCCCATTCATGTTTCGATGTATAAAAGTCCCAGCAGTTACTAGGTTTGGGCAGAGATCCTGTCAGCTTTCACATGTTAATAATGCATCTCCTCTGCTCATCCTGGGTAACTTACAAATGACAGACCATTGCATAGCTAGAATACACTTCTTGAGTCAGGGCCAAGTCAGCCGGATTTAAAAAAAAAAAAAAAGAGCTTATGTTCACCAAAAAGCAACTTATACCTTATTATGGAAAGATCTTTATTTAATTTTTAAATAGATATTTGTCTTTTTTTTTTCAGTTTAGAGGATTGAACTCCAAGCCTCATGCAGGCTATCTTTGCACTCAACTGTGAGCTGCACTCCAGCCTAGGGCCTTTATTTTAATGTACAGATTAGACAGCTATTTTAGGCACCCTGGGAAATCTCTCTTCCTACAGCAATCCCCCTTCACATTTTGTGTTAAATTTTTATCTCCCTTTCCTTTTAGAGTCTTATCTTTCATACCACTGTAGGCAAGCAGATAATCTATATGCTATTTATGTAACAGAGATATTTTTTCCAGGAACATTGGACTCAAGGAGCCATGGTGCTGTTATATTGTCTGTTTTCATTTGTGATTTTATTGGGCAAACATACTAAAAGGATGGAGCATAAGGGTGAACTTGGGCAGCTTCCTGTGTGAATGAGGAAATTGGCAAAAAAAAAAAAGCCTTTTCATAGATTAGACTCAACAGATGAAGTGAATTTTCCATGTTAAAGCATCTATAAGGGACTTTCAAAAAAGTGAATTGCTAAGGTTTAGGACATCAATGAACACTTTAGTTTGGATGGTTCTAGAACCTGTGAGCTTTGAATCAATAGATCTCCCTTCTCCACCCACCTCTCTCATGCTGTCTCTCGCATGAGAGCAAACCCAGAGCCTCAGACACCAGGGAAAGAATTCTATTACTAACCTACATCCCTTGAACCTAGTTTTTTTTTTTTTTAATTTAAAGAAAAGCAGTCTAGCACATATGAAAAAAAAGAGCTGTTTTTAAAAAATATTAATGCCGAAAATAACAATAGTTATTTGCTATATGCATGAATTGGCAACATACAATTTAGTTCAATATACAATTTAGAATTGGTATCTGATGCTTTTAGAATATGGCAGTTTCTTCTTCTTAGAAAAGTGACATAATAACCTGAATTCTGCACCTGCCATTCATATGGTGATGGAGACAGGATATACCCAGGCACTAAATAAAATGACAATGAACTTCAAAGCACTTGCTAGTAACCTCTACTGAGCTTGAGACAAAACACACTCATTCCATACTAGTGGAACCTGCAGAGGGATCCAGCCGTCCTACAGCAGGCAGGTGGACCATTTGATTTTGGGCCTGATCTTCTGAAAGGATTAGAACCCTGTGGTGACATCACTCACTTAACCAGTGATCTGCTTCTTTCTTGCTCCTATTCATTAACATTGATCCCCTTTCCTCTAGCTCAGCTCATTTCCTGCTTTTTTTTTCTTAATGTTCAGAATTTGGAGATAGTGAAACCTGGTCTAGAATTCCACCCTGGGTTCCATCTGGTCATCTGGCCCCAGCCCTCAGTGTCCATAGGTTCAGTATTTCTCCATGTCCAGGTTGCTGTTTCTCAGGGTGTAGGAGGAATTTTGTGCAGACCAGTGGAGAGCCCTTTGAATTCGGGTACTTGATTTTTCAAGCAAGAAGAGAACCACTTTATAATGCCTAAGGCAAGGCAAATGCATAAGAACAAGGCTGTTTTTGCATCTTCACCCTGAACCAGTGTGCTAAAACTAAAAGGATCCTCAGGTCACCCAGTTGACTGATTCATTCCACAAACATCTGCCAAGAATCTATATTAATCATTGGTATTGCAGAAGTAGAAGCTCTCTTATCATTGGTAATTGTAATTGAAATCAAAAGTTGAAATTCCTATCAACATTCTGTGAAAGCTTGGAAGAAAGAACCACTAGTTTGTGGTTGGTTCAGAAAAGTAAAGGATACCCAGGATACAAATAACATCATAAGGGCCATAGTCATAAAATAATGAACACAATAAAGTGAGTCATTGATAATTCCCGTGCCCATTTCAATATGACCATTGTTCAACTACCATGAGACATGAGAGGAAGAACAAAGACTAGGTATTCCAATAGGCAATAGGGTTCATGCTAAGTAAGAGATAGTCACGTTAGACATTTGATTAGGATGCTGAATTAAGAGAAATTATCTAGAGCAGAAGAGATGTGACATTGTTTGTTGTGTTGGAAAGGACCAAGAAAGAGGAAAGTGGATGTTACAAAAAAAATAATACAATCACACTATGAAGCAGACCATAAATAAGTTCTGAGAGATCACAAAGAGCACATGTGGACAGGTTAGGAAGTAAGAACCAGTATTATCACCTGAAGGTAGAGGTTGGTTGTAGACAGCAAAAGGCTTGCAGAAAAACATAAAGTGAAGTCACACACACACACACACACACACACACACACACACACACACAGGTTCAACATAATCAGCAATTAATGGCATGTCGTTATACTCCCAGAAAATTCATAAAATCCTTCGAACCCTAAGCAAACATATACTTGACAATTCCAAATACTGACCCATGTGAAGAGCAGAGCTCTTTGAACTTGTTTTTCAACTTTGAGAGAATGTGATTTGTCACTATGCCATAAAGATAAATGTGCAGATGCACTGGTTGACGATTATGCTTCTAGGTATGCAGTGCAGACCTGATTGCATGAGAAAAATAGAATGTGAATAGACATAAAGAGTATGCATATGAAAATGTACATGGTAACATTAATGTACATATACTATATCCAGTGGGCCACTGTGCTTAATATTGCTTGTCCACTTGACAAGGTCTGGAATCACTTACAAGACAAATCTCTGAACATGTCTGAGAGGGGATTTCTAGATTATGTTGAGGTGGGAGACCTACCATTACTGTGGGGGGACACCATTTCAACCCAATAGTGAAAGCGAGGTGACTGCCACCATTCCCCACTCTCTGTTTGCTGACTGCAGATTGAATGTGACTATACTTTTTGTTCCATGCCTTTCTTGCGGTGATGGACTATGTCCCCTTAAGGCCAAAATAAGCTCTTAAGTTATGTGACCTAAAGTTTCCAAAAAGTGCTGCATCTACTTTAACAAGGTTGAATGGACTGATAGAAGTCATGTGATCATAATGAGAAAGAATGTTGCGAAATCAGAGCCAATTGACCTCGGGCTACCTTTAGCCCTTTAACAGCCATCTGTCTATTGCCCAAATCTGTGTCTGACCTAACAGCCTGGCGATTCTCAGTTGATCAGGTGCAAACAGACTCCCATCTTCCACCAACCCAAGGTCTAAGAATATCATCAGATAGCATCTAAAGTTGATGGTGAAGATTTCCCTGCACTGCTGTAATCCATCTACCTCATGGTCAGCCAAAGTTCCAGAAATGTGTCATGATTTCACTAAGAATAACAGAAACACAGCAACCACATTTAACACTGAAGACATGAGGGGTTGTGGAGATGGCACAGTGGGAGAAGTGCTTGTGTGCCAGGATGAGGATCTGAGTTCAGAGCTCCAGCACCTATGTAAAATGCGCACCTGCTGGGAAGGCAGAGACAGGAGGATACCTAAGGTTCACTGACCAGTCAGTGTAATCTACTCAGTGAATTCCAGGCCAATGAGACCCTGTCGTATGACACCCAAGGATGCCCTCTGGCATCAATAGGCGATTGAACACACACATATGTACCCATATACACATATGCATACACACATGCATAAAATGAATTGCTGATAAGATATATCATCACTCACAATCATTTTGAGGGAGAAACCTGAGGCCTAGACAGTACCAGAGACATTTTGTTGCAATACCAGATGTGCTGGCTCCTTGCATATGATAAGTTGTCTCAAGATTTTTCATTTTTAGTGTCTATGAGTAGAAATGATTTAGCTACATATACCTAATATATATATATATTTCTCTTATGAACACTCTTTCTTTTTAAAAAAAAATGTCAAGTGGCAGCTAGAGGGAGGGTCACATTCTGGAGATGGAGGCAAGTGTATCAGGAATTCAAGGCCATCCTCTGTACATATTCACATGGCGAGTTGAGGTAGGTGAAAGGAGGCTGGTTTCCTTTTCTTCTTCCAGAATTTCCCAAACAAGGAAGAAGAGGTCTTTCCAAACCTCTAGAAGAAGATGCCAAGTTCTAAACACACAGGAAGAGATCAAAGCCTTTTGAAAAAGGCTGGCATTCTTCTTTTTCATTCTCCAAATAAAAACAGAAGTTGAGGTCAACACTACTAATGGGTAATATTCTCCCACTTTCTCTCTCCTATTGAAAAATAGGCTGGCACTTGCATTTGGGAAATTCAGTGATAGTTTGATTTTCAGTTTACTAAGTATTTGGCAACAGTCTGTCACATAATAGAAGCTTCAAACACTGTGGGAGATACATCAGGAAAGTCCAACAGTCCTCTGCTTGCTGAGTAAATGAAACAGAAAGTGAATGAAATGCCCTTTGTAGCCCACTGTTTACCTTGTATGTGTGCAGTTCCTGTCCTTCTGCACTAGTGCAGAGCTCAGATGATCCCCGAGTTTTTAATCAATGTCACTTTAGCATATCACACTTGTTTGCAGAATTTGAAAGGAAAGATGAACAGTGCCAGATGCGAGAGACTCCTGGGGCCTTCAGCTTAGTGGGCAGAGATGAGTGGGAAAAGCCTTCAAGATTTCACTTGTAAGTATCCTGAAACTCAAGCAATAATACAATCCCCACCAAAGTTATTTTGTGCTTCCACATCATCTGAAGAGCCTGTTAATATTTGCTGCCCCCTGTAGTTTGCTCTTGTAAAAATTTTAAAATAGTCACCAGAGCTATTTAAATTGTCGTTGCTCTTCTAATCTTAAACACTTGTGGAATTTCATTGCCTATCTCTGCTCAATCCAAGTCCACTCACGAGAGTGATGACAAGGGACCAGGTGGGAGAGCAGTAGTGATTTCATTTAAGTGAATAAAATGGAGGAAATTATCGCTTTTTGAACATGCAGATTGTATTAGATGGAGAAAGCCTGCTCAAATAAATATGATTTTCTTTAAAAGGCAAAGGAAGCATCTGTTTATTAAACCACTTTCTCAATTTCCTATTGACTTCAAAATTGGCTGTGGGACATGATTGCCATTGTCTCCAAGCACAATAGCTTCTAATAACATTAAGCTTAAAATAATAGAGTAGAAGAGTCCAGATTTGTGGTCTGTTCATTTGCTGAAAATAATATAGATGACAGAAATTTTACTCAAGCTTAAAGTTGCTTACAGAAGCAAATGGAACACTTGAAATTTAACCCTACTTCAGTGATGAATGAAAATTCATTCTATAGAAACAGTCTCAATTCTAATTTCTATAAAACTTTTGAAACTAGTTATCCCCATGAACAAAATGCTAGGGTAGAAGTTAATAAAAAAAAAACAGATTAATGATGAGTAGGTGATCCTACAATAATATCATAGAAAAGTCCATGTGATTTGAATAGTGTTAGGTTAAATTTCATGATTCAGTTGGCCTGCATTTATGTGACTCTCAGAAAGATTTTAGAAAAGCATGATATTTGTACACTGCTAAAACTTTTCTCAGTCAATAAGACTAAATCTTCAGAATCTATTTTGTAGATCCAAGCATATTTTCATTAGAAATGCATCCAAAAGAGATAATTCCACTCAAATTGGAAAAAAAGGAGAAAGGTATTATTGTTCTTTCTAGAATCTTATGCTACATCCACTTTCATGTTGTTATAAAGCCGCCTCTCATGCAGTCTTAATTAGCCTTGAACTTCATACAGAGTTGAGGCTGGCCTTGAATTCCTAATCCTGTTGGGATTACAGATGTGTGTGCCACTATACTTGGCTCTCACTTTTAAACATATTTAAAAACAAAATATTTTTCATAAGAGAATTTTCAATAAATATAAAACCCTACTAGATATTTTAGTATAATTCATATTCTCTGATTGCCATTTTTATAATAAATTTATTATGGTGTCCTTATGAGATAAAGATGAATTTAAATCCCTGAATCAAGAACTATTTATTAAATGCCATGTGTTACAGAAGAGTAAGATTCAGAAGAGAGGCACCAATTAACATATGAAAGAAGCCAGTTGGCAGAGGAAGAGTTAAATCCCTTCCCCACCTGAAATACACTTAGCATAAGAGGGCATGTCATGGGATGCAGAGGGGATGCTGTGTAACGGACTAGAAAGAAAGGATCTGGACTCTCCTTTCTGGACGCTTTTGATTCTCAGATGAAGAGCAAACTTCCATTCTCAGGCCATTTTCTTCTCTTTTCTTAATAAACTGACTCCTTTTCTCTCACTGTGCAAGTGTCACTGGTCCAATTCTTTGTTCCAGCACACAGGAACTTGGAAATCTCACCCTCTGGGTTCTGAGAAACCCCATAGCACATGGGCTATCTGCTTAGGTGAATCTATACAAGACAAACACAGGGTGTGGGCATCCTTTTATGTGGGAGTTTAGGAGAGAAACCCCACACAATGTTGCCAGGCTCCTCCTTATCCCCTCCCCAGTTGGAGCTTTCCCTTGCCTCCTACAGGATGAAAATGGGTATTCTTGATTGATTTTTTCTTAAACATGTATGTACTTCTTTCTGGCGCTTTTTTTTCCCCCAATTCTACACCCCAGTACCCCAGCAGCATTTAGGGTTATTTCTTCAGGGGGGGAGATTGTGAGAGTTTCAGACAAGCTCCATAGACCCTCTCCCCTTGAGTGAGAGGTGTCTCTAGCCAGAGCTCAAACTTAGATGCTAAAACTAATTGGTCAGGTACAGACCAATCAGCTATCTCTCTGACTTACCTGGTGAACGTTTTAAAAAGGTCCTTGAAACAGAGGCCAGTCTCTTCTTCTTCCACGTGGTGTCCTAGAGGGAGGACTTTCATTTTCCAGGTAAGACCTCTCACCCCAGTGAGAGGAGGTGCTCAAGATCTCCCCACATGAACCTTTTTTTTTTCTCATGATGGGAGCCCTCTTTTGTCTTTCTCTTTCCTGCCTGTTTAAATAGCATTGATTTGGGCCAAAACCTCTCCCACAGTGTTCTCCCCACACTGATATCTGGAGAAATCTGTAACTTCCCATTTTCCTTTAAATAAAGTCTTCCACTATACCTTAAACTTTGGTTGTCTATGATTTTAATTCTTTAATTTTGTAAACAAGAATTTGGGTACTCCTTAAATTTTGAGGTACACCAGAATTTTTGCTGAGTACCTAAATTCTATCCAGCTCAGTCCTTTCACTTTGGAAAGTGGATGAAGACTGAGTAAACAGAGTAAGAATTAGATAATTTCACCAAAATAAGATTATTTTTTTCCCTCAGAATGTTCAGTTAAGTCTGTAATAATTGAGCTTACTTTTAGACAGGAAGACATATTTGTCAGCAGAAGTGATGAGAAAGTAATCCTCCAAAAGCCGACTTTGAACTTGGCCCTCAGGATGTGTGACTTTCCCAAAGGGAACTTTGGTCATGAGCTTCTTTCAACCATGAAAACAACATAGAAAGCAGTTTCTATGAGACATTCCTCACAGTGGACACCTGAACAATGCCTTATTAAGCTCATAATAAAAGAACCTAGCCATAAGGAAAAAGAACTTTCTAGAAAAGGGGAGAGGCAATCTCAGAAAGTATACATTCCTTGGAAAAAATGCAGATAATAAAAATGTTGGATAGGTGAATATTAGATTCCATTACTTTTTAAACTGTGAATTGTGGTACTGAACTTTTCTTGTTCCTGAGTCTTTTGTTTCCCAATGCGAAAATGTTTTAAAAATGTGGTTCTGGGAAAATGACTCATTGGTTAAAGATGGTTGCAAAGCTTGCCTATCCAGGTTTAATTCTCCAGCCACCCTTGTAAAACTATACAGGCATTCTTTTTCAGTGGCAAGAAAACCCATACATGCATACATACATACATACATACATACATACACACACATACATACATACACACAAATAATTTTTAAAAACGATTAGTAAAATACCTCTTCTGCTCTTCTCACGGAACTTTAGTGGGAAACAAACAAAATACACTTAAAAAGTATAAAATACTTAGGAGCAACAACCAGGAGAAATCTTTGATTCACTTGCTGGATCAGGGTCCTCATCTACTCATCTTAGGAATCTTTTTCATTTTTTACTTCCCTGAATTATATTCACTATTATCTGGAAAATTATACTCACTCTTATCTGGAAAATTTCCCTCCTTACCTCATCAGTTTTACATGCATGCTTTTAATTCTTATGAATAAGTTCTACCCCTTTATTTTCATTCAAATTCTCTCTCTCTCTCTCTCTCTCTCTCTCTCTCTCTCTCTCTCTCTCTCTCTCTCTCTCGATAAGGATGTGCTGCCTCTCTGGCATTGTGTTTTCATACTGCTGAATACTTTGTTTTATGACTAGGAAAAACTTGTCACACAGATTATGAGTAAAGCAAAGGAGATTTATTATGAAAAAGGTAAAAATATCAGGGCAAGCATGCTTAGGATTTCATTCAGCAACAAAGGAAAGAAAGAAAAAGAAAGGAAGGAAGGAACAAAGGAGTGAAAGAAGGAAGGAAAAAAGAAAGAAAGAGGGAAAGAGAAAGGAAGGAAGGAAGAGAAAGAGAGGGGAAGGAAGAAGGAAAAAGAAAGGAAGGAAGGAAGAAAGAACAAACAAAAGAAAGAAAGAAAGGAAGGAAGGAAGGAAGGAAGAAAGAAAGAAGGGAACAGATAGAAATGGGCAGGCTCAGCAATGAGGATCTTTGATCAATTGCAAGGGATGCTGCCCTGCCCTGGTGGGATTTGAACTGGGGAAGGAGTCTGACTCAGTCTCGTCCACTGTGGTGGTAAACAGCAATAGCTTCCTCTTCAACTCAATGCCCACGTACACTCCCTGTGGGTGGCACGGCCTGAGAGTCAGCATTCCTCCTGGACCCAGTAATCAACCAAGGACATTCATATACATTTTGGACTTGGCAATGAGGCTCATTCTAATTGAATGTCTGATCCAAGTCTCAGGAAAGACTGCTTTGTTGCTGTTGTTTTGTACCAGAATAGGCAAGTTGACTGTGAAAGATCATAGCCAGTAGTAACCTAAATATCGCCTTTACTAGTTAGTCAGACACCTCTGTTTTACAATCAATTCATTGGGAAAAAAATCAAACAAAAAGTAAGTAGGAAACAATATAGCAAGGAATGAGTGCACAGTGTGTCACCAAAGGTGACCTTAGGAAAATTCATTGTTTGGGATTTCTGCCTCAGTGATCCATCTGTCAAATGGTCTCTTCATAAATCTCTGTGTCATGTCATTTGATCTTCTTCTCTTTCAAAAAGCTCCACAGCCTTTGGAGAGCCAAGTAGGAGGAGGGCATCACCTTCTGGGCAGTGCTCATGGAGTCAAGTGGCACATGCTTCAAGTAGTCTCATCCAGGAGGACCCTAGCTGCCCTCTGAGTCTAGGACCCTCCAGCCGTCTTTAGCTTTCAGCACTTTAATGTGAAATGTAAGCTTCCCTCTCTGAGGACAGTCAGGTGAACATAATAAACTCCATCATTTACAGACTGACTGTGCTCCCACGCATTCGTTCAAGCCATTGTTAAATTCAAGTTATAGGGCTGTTCTTCACATTCTTATTGCTATTTAAATGAAGAGCAGGACTGCTCCCACCCTGAGTGTGGAAAGACAGCAATTGTAGGTAATTCTGAGGTGCTGGCTTTAAGGGTTGAAAGGAGAAATTGGCTGGAAAAATTCTTGCAAAACAGATTCTTTACATTTTACTCTCCTTACCCTGAAAGTGGTGGCGGCTTTATGGTGAGAAGTAGTTGTGGGAAGGTTGTTGATGGGGGTTTGAAAGGAAACAGCCTGTGTTTAGACTGGAGTAGGTGCTTAGAGCCCACAGAAATGAGCATTTCTCTTTTCACTCCCGTTTGTGACGTGTCACAGTGAGATTGCTAAATCTCACCCAGATGCTAGTGTGTGTATGTTTTAGGTGTTCTTGTGGGTGAGAGCTTGGCAGTCAGCATGGTGTTTTAGACACGGAAATGAGAGAATTTCATCAAGTTAAAATGTAGATATTTAATTGCAACATGTATTTATGAAATTTTTGAATAAGAGCAGGTAAAAGATTTTTGTAAACATGAGTGACTCTTCGGGAAAAGTCTGAGTTATTTCAAACGTGCTAGAACACATCTCTGTTTTTGAGTGCATATTTTATTTTTATGAAATCATTTTTCTAAGATCTTTGATGACTATAGAGCAGAATGCATCAAAATGTTACTAAGGTGTGAAATGGACTTCTCTAATTGTTGACCTTATTAGACACAGTGACTACGCCTCTGTGACATTATTTTAAGAATATCATTTTAGGATTGGAGAGGTTGTTCAATGGTAAAGGCCTTTGCTTGGAAAGCCTCCTGCTCGGTGTTTGATTCCCCAGTACCCTCATAAAGTCAGACACTCAAAGTGGAACATGCACTTGGAGTTCATTTGCAGTGGCAAGAATCCCTGTTGGATCCCTTCTCTCTCTCTTTCTCTCTCTGTCAAATAAATAAATGTATTTAGAAATAAAGGATGTTATTCCAGCAAAATAATTAGCTTTAGCATTAATATTCTGGAAGAAAAGATATGTCATTTTAGATGAGATAGGGTGTGTTCAGGGTGGTATATTGTAGACAATGATGTCTCTGTCAATATAACAAAAATTTTTCTTTTCTTTTTTAAATATATTTTTAAATATTTTATTTTATATTTTATTTATTCATTTTCAAGGAGAGAGAGAGAGAGAGAGAGAGAGAGAGAGAGAGAGAGAGAGAGAGAGAGAGAATGCACCAGGGCCACCAGCTTGTGGGTCTGGCTTATGTAGGTACTGGGGAAATGAACCCGGGGCCTTAGGCACTGGAGGCAAGTGCCTTAACTGCTGAGCCATCATGGAGGAGGATATCCAGCTCACTGGGGATGGGGAGGGGGGGCAATGAGGAATTGGGGATAACAACTCATTGTTGGCCCACTAAACAATGTAACTCATTATGGACAATAAATTTTTTTTTTCTTAAAGGTGATACCAGGTTCCCTAGCCATTAAAATGTTTGTGGTTGAAATAGAGATGTTTATGTTTTTATTTTTTAAAAAATGACAGGTAACAGAAGTTTTGCTTAGAATTTTCAACATTCCAAATTACAGTACGAAACAATATATTTTTTTAACATATTATCTCAAATGCAGTAAGTAACAAATCCAGATTTCACACTGTAAACTGTGGTGATGTTCTTGATCATTTATTTCAGAGTTATGTAATTACGAATTTTAGAACAATCAGTCACCAGGTTAAGGATCTATTTGGTCAGAGCTTGACCTGGGATACTATTATTCCAATATTTTTTATTTGTGGTCATGTTGACTAATGAGAAGGTCAGAATGCTACAGCTGGAGGAACAGTGCAAAGCAAGTATTAAAAGGCCTGTTTGTAGAGTCTTCAAAATATTGGCAAAAAAAAAATCATATAAACCAAATTAGCACTGAACATGAACCAAAAGATTCCCAAAGACTTCATCATGGAATCAAATTTCAGTAGTTTACCAAAGCTCAGCTGAGCACAGGGGTTTAATGATGCTGTTCAGTAGCTATTCTGATGTAATATCTTTTTCTTTGACTGTCAAATCTGAAGCTAGCAGCTTTATAGAATTCCTGAATACTCTGATTTTCATTTAAAAACAAGCAAATAATCAAACAAAGAAAAAAACACCTCAAAGTCCTGCTGACATAATTAAAAAGTAAGTAGCAATTAATAACATTGATATCATCAGGCCTTATGAAGTTCAAACAAAAATGATCTAAATGGGCTGGAGAGATTGCTCAGCGGTTAAGGCACTTGCCTCCAGTGCCTAAGGCCGCTGGTTCAATTCCCCAGGACCCACATAAGCCAGACCCACAAGGTGGTGGCCCTGGTGCTCTCTCTCTCTCTCTGTCTCTCTCTCTCTCTCTGTCTCTCTCTCTCTCTCTCTCATCTCTCCTTGAAAATGAATAAATAAAAAAAATTAAAAAATGATCTAAAAAGGGGGGAAAATAGAAGGAGGAATTAGAACAGGTGGGAAGACTAGACCAAAACAAAACAAAACAACATAACAACAAAAAATAAGCAAGAGAAAAGAAATGCCAAAGAAACTTCTTGGAAGCTTAATGGCCTTCCTTTATCTCAGCAGCAACGTGTATAACCTAGAGTGTGTAGTAACACATGAAAGGAAGCCATGGGTCATTTCTACAGTCCATCTGATGGTCTCTCATGGATAACAACCTGAGTTCAGATGGACACCCAAACTAACTCACAGAAGTTTCATAAGAGAGAAATACAAGTTGTTCATGAAGTTACCTTCCCTTCTTAATGATGACAGTGAAAAGAATATTATGTTAATGTTAAAAATAAAATGAAATAAAAATGTTTATGGCCATGTGAATAATGATACTTTTGGAGTATTATTAATTTTGCACATTTGTTTTACATCTGTTGACTCACAATAGCACATTTGATATAAGTAGGGAAACATTCCTTTTATTCTCGATGAAAATAAAATACACAGTGCTTCATGAACTTTCAGTACTTCGCCTAGGTTTCCACCTGTAACTGGGTAACAGGGTAGACTGGAATGTGTATTTCCTGATTCTCCCTTTTCAGTTCTTTCCTTTGTTTCTCAGGCATCACTTGCTTACTGAGCCATGGGATTCTATTTTCAATCAGAAAGCCAATTATTGAGCCTAATTTGCAATTGCATCATTTCCTTCATTGTTTCTACTTAGCAGTCTGTCTTTGATCTCAGAGCTCTCCTTGTGCTAAAAGTCTCCTTGTTCCTTCCCAAAGTCGTTTTCAGATACGTGGTAAAGATTATGAAGCCCTTGTCTTTAACGCTAGCTAGAATCATAGACAAACATAACTGTCTTATGGCTTGACACCAACCATTCTGAGTAAGCCTGAAAAATTCTCCAAAGTTTATTCTTACTTGAGACACTCCCATGTACCCACACATGCACACACATGCATGCTCACACACATAGTCCACTTCCATACCCTCTAGTTATGGTTTTATTAATTGCTATGCTATCACATTCTATACCAATTGTGATGGTTAAGTTTTGTTGTCAACTTGACCTGTTAGCAATCTTGAGTGCTGTGTATCGTATTTCCTCTGAATTGAAGAGAGAAAGGAGGTTGAGGGGATGCAGGAAGTTATGCTAAAAAAAATCCCTTCCTTGGAGGGTAGTGCAGGAAGGAAATTCAAGAGTCTCAGGAAGTTAACAAGTCTGGGAAAGGGTTGCAAGACCTCACCCTGAGGCTATATAAAGGAGAAGGAAATCTATTTTCATGACTGGCTGCTGCTTGTTGTTGTGAGTTGGAAGTGCATCCATCCTGCTCATCTGTCTCTTGGTCAGCATTGGAACAAAATTTCCCAAACCTTCTAGCCTGGATTGAAGACCAGCGACTCCCTAGGAAACCTTTAGGCTTTCATGATGGTTTGGGACAGCAGAGGTATCCAGCCACATGGACTGAGTGACTATAGGTTCCTTGATTCTTGGGCTTGCAGACTGCTATGTGAGACTGTCATGAGCTAATCCAATAATTCCAATTTTTACTATAATTCATTCTATCGGTTCTGTTCTTCTAGACAACCCTAATACACCAATGAACTGGGGTATCTAGGTATTAGTGCATGTGTGACAGAGCCACATGTTAGAACAAAGTCTGCTTGGCTAACCAACAACATCACTTGGGTAGTTGATGGAGATAAAGCTTCTCAAGATTCAGACTTTCCAAATCAGGATTTTTATTTTAGCAAGATCCATGAGGACTGCACACACTTTAAGTTTCAAGAATCATCAGTACAGATCACAGGTTCTAGGAAGCAGGAAAAGCAAGACTTGATAAGGAGATAGTCGTTAGGAAACCTCAATTTAAAAAAAATGCACTTTTAGTTTCTGTTTGTTTGCTTTTAAAGGTCTCATTTACCCCAGGCTTACCTGGGCCCTACTGTGTACTCAATGAAATTCTGATCCTCCTGCCTTTATCCCTAGAGTGCTGGGATGACAGGCTTTCACCACCACACCTGCCATTTAAAGTCTTTAAATTTTTAGTCTTCAAAATTCTCATTTGTGGCCAAGTACAATTTCTGCCTCTGTGAAGAATTTTGGGAAGGTAATAGTGATATTTTATTTTTAATAGTAGTTTTTGTATAGGCTTGACAAATGTTTTAGGAAGTAAGGGAGAATTGTGTTTAGGATGGGATACGACAAACCTGGTCTTATCCTAATGGTATTGCATAATGAAGTGCCAAAGGCTGAAAATTCTCTCCATTTTCAGATTCCAAATCTGCCACAGAACTGGAATAAGTCTTACAGTTAGTATGTGGCATTTTGCTTAATTATTAACCCAGTCCTATTTTATTATACTGGGTAACTAACTTATAGAGGAAGGAAGCCCATTCAATATGGCTGGATAAAATGTGGAGTCAAATTTTCAGTATTATTATCTCTTAAATTATTAGCTCTCACACTCATGCATTATTTGTCCATCTTACAGAATAGTTTTTATTTGGGCCATATTAATCACTTTTTCTTTTTTTGGATTTGTTTGTTTGCTTGCATTTGAGATACTATATAGCCCAGATTGACCATGAATCCTTCTCAAACCTCCTTTATCAACCTCCCAAAGGATTACAAGGGTAGACCACTACATGTAGCTTTAATCACATTTTCATGGCTTTAAATTAGAAGGCTTGAAAAACTTCTATAACAAGAACGAATATCTAAGGAAACACAAGTCATAACCCTGACATTAAGTACACCCCAAAATTTCAGAATATTTTGTAAATTTCCTTAAGACAAAAAGATTCAATGCTACATGTTATTGAATTACTATAATAATTAGACTCCCTGGTCCTTGCTCTTCTTATCAGTAACAGTAGCATACACTATTGGGATTGTTTACCTTTAAAAAAGAAACAACAATGAGATTCCACCTCACTCCAGTCAGAATGACAATCATTAAAATTCCACCAACAATAGTTGTTGGTGAGGATGCAGGGGAAAAAAGGAACCCTTAATTCACTGGTAGGATTACAAACTTGTACAATCACTAGGGAAAGCAGTGTGGAGGCTCCTGAAAACAATGTCCATAGAGCTACCAATAGAGCCAACTGTCCCTCTACTGGGCATCTACCCTCAAGATTCCCCACTTCAGCAAAAAACATCTATTCAACCATGTTTAAAAAATATATATATATATATATATTATTTATTTATTTTTCAAGCAGAGAGAGAGAGAGAGAGAGAGAGAGAGAGAGAGAGAGAGAGAGCACAAGAGGTACCACCTTGTGGGTCTGGCTTATATAGGTCCTGGGGAACAGAACCCCAGGGCCTTAGGCACTGGAGGCAAGTGCCTTAACCGCCGAGCCATCTCTCCAGCCCTATTTCAAGGTCTTTAACTGAGTCATAATACCAAAAACTAAACTAAACTAAACTAAAAAACCAACCAACCATCAAAAAACAAGACTTTGAGCCCTCCAGTGGTTTAATGACAGATGCCATCTTCAAGACTGAGTAAC
>PVHP010017052.1:0-35007 GCA_004024765.1 Zapus hudsonius
GAGAGAGAGAGAGAGAGAGAGAGAGAGAGAGAGAGAGAGAGAGAGAGAGAGAGAGAGAGAGAGAGATGATAGATAGATAAATGATAGATGATAGACAGGTAGATGATATATGATAGATAGATAGGCCAGTTTTTTAAAATATAAATTTATTGTCCATAATGAGTTACATTATTTAGTGGGCAAACCATGAGTTGTTATCCCAAATTCCCAGTTTTTGATAGAGTAAGGGGAGCACTAAGGAAGCCTCTAGGGGTGTTGGTTCAAGGAAGAGCACCTGTGGGTGGACCAGTGGCAGTGACCGATGGCTGCACGTGGGTCTGACTTATTTTTGGAAACTGTATTAGCCCCAACATCTAAGCAGTCAGAGATACGTCAAAGGATCAGGAGGCTTCTCACATCAGGCCAGCACAGAGAGGTCTGGTTTTGCTGTCAAGAATCACAACAATGGATCAAGTATTTAATTAATTAATGAATTAGAACCTTGACAAAGGGGCGTTGGACAAGCAAGCCAGAATCCTGGCAAGGAGGTTGGACCCCAGAAGTTGAACTTAGAGTTTTGCCATTGGTTGAATTATGTCCCCAGAAAGATATGTTATGATCCTAATCTGAATACCTGTGACCTGTGGAAATAGGGTCTTTGTGGCATAATCAAGTTAAGATATTAGGGTGCGTCCTAATTCAATAAGAATGGTGCCCTTATAAGAAAATAAATGCCAAATGCCTTATGAAAAGAGAGAGGAGAGAGAGAGAGAGAGAGAGAGGAGAGAACCAGGTATAATAGAGGCAGTGCTTGGAATGATGCTAGACAAAGAACACATGATTATCACACAACCAAAAGCCAGGAAGAGGGGGGGGGGGAAGGACTGTACCCATAGATTCCAAGTAACTATGTTAGTGGCCCACTAACACCTTGACTTTGTATTGTCAACCTCTACATCTGCCACCCAATATATTTGTTCTTAAAAAAAGGTATTCTATTTGTGTATTTGCAAGCAAAAAGAAATAGAGAGAAGAGAGAAAGAGAGAATGTGCATGAAGAGAGAAAGAGAGAATGTGCATGCCAGGGCCTCGAGCCACTGCAAATGAACTCCAGGTGCATGCATCTCTTTATCATCTGGCTTAACGTGGGTACTGGGGAATCAAACCTAGGTCATTAGGCTTTGCAGGCAAGTGCCTTAACTATTGAGCCATCTCTCCAGCCCCATTTCTATTATTTTAAGCCATCAGTGTTTGGTGCTTTGCTATGGCAACCCTGGGACCCCAAGGCAAGTCTCCGTCTGTGTTTCTTACAGCACAGGCAGGCTTAATTCCCCAGATAGTAGCAAGTTGGTACCCCTGACAGCAATGGGCACTGGGAAGAGGGGTGAGGAGCAATCCTCTTCACTGAGGATCTACTCATCTCTCCATGTTCCATGCAGGTCTGATCTTGCGTGAGAAAAACACTTCTGCCCTCCGAGGGGGAGTGGATAGGCACCAAGAGTGATGGATGGATACTTTAAACCAGTGCTGCTTCCTGGGAGTTTCCTGTTCTCATCCTATGAGTTACCCAGATGCTGAAGCAGAGACAGAGAGGTCCATGTTTGAGTGCCGAAGCAAAATAGGAATTCATAGGCATCTACTACAGGAATTCCACGTGGCACCAAAAAGATCCACAGGATCCATTCTTGATAGTCTGTCTACCTTGAGCAGATGATCAAAAGGATTGAATCTAGCTGGTCACTGGGTAGTTAAAAGTGGATGTATCAGTAACCTTCATGTTGCTGGGACAAAATACCTGACCAGAAGCAGCTCATGGAAGGGAAGGATTGATTTTGGGTAACAGTTTTGAGGGAGAAGTTTCATCATGGTGGGTAAGCATGACGGGCTTGAGCAGGAAACCTGGATCACATAATACGTCAGCAGGAAGAAAATACTCTATGCACTTTGCTTGAAGCTTGACTTTACTGTATACCCCCAAGCCTGGCACCCCCATTACACCTCTAGCAGGAATCCACCTTCCAAAGGCTTCACAACTTTCCTAAATTGCCACTAGCTGGGAACCAAGCATTCAAAATATATGAGCCTATGGAGGACACTTCACTGAAACCACCAGTGTGAATGATAGTAAACTGAAGGAACTCAGATAGAACATTTTTTAAAAAATATGTCTCTTTCATTACACACACACACACACACACACACACACACACACACACACATAATTCTGCAAGATGGGGGATGTTGGGATCAGGACCATCTGTCAGCTGGTACCTGACATTCTGACCCTGCTCACAGGCTTTTTCTGTGGCCATGCTGATCACAACAGTGCTGACCAAGGTGAAATAACCCCTGGTCAGCCTCTCTCCTCAAAGGCCTTCTGTTCTGGATACAGTCCACTAGATGCCTTCTTCCACCTCAGAGGCCAAGGGAGCCGCCCTCTTCCTCCACACTATGCAGCTGATGCCACATGGCTTTTCTGGGGCTCAGATTTCCGCAGACAGGCTATAGAGTGGCACAGGACACCTGAGCTTCTCTCAAAGTCTCTTCTCCTCATTTGCAGGGAGTTTCCTTTTCTCCCTACTAACCATCACCAGGACAAGTGACAAAGCTACAGAAATAAAAGTCACAAAGTTAGAAAAGCTTACTAAAAGCTATAGGAATAAACATGGCTATTCCCTTTGGTCCCTTCCCATGCCAACTGTCTGTGCCTCTGGTTTCTGAAATTCCAGGCAGCTCTGAAAGATGACTTGTGCCAACTTATCCCTTGTCTTTGACAGTGGGACTTATTACTATCCTTAAGCTTTGCTTTTAATTACGGAAAGAGTAAGTGATATCATCTTGGTACTTGTTGAGTGAGATGCCACTGACACTTAGCCTCTTACTCAACAAGTACCTATTATCCGACACTATTATCACTGGGTGTATAACATACCTCCAGTATTGAAAACAAAAATCACATTTTCACAGTGCCATGTCTCTAATGCACTATGGACATCAGAGAATGTTCCTCTGAAGAAAATAAAGAATCTGGAGAAACATTGCAGAAGCATGTGGGGAATGACAAAAGGACAGATGTCTTAGGAGTTCACTTACATGAGACCAAACAAATTCACACAGACAGAAAGTAACAGGGACCCAGGGAAAGGAGGGATGGTATAAATGTTTCCTGGGGACAGAGTTTCAGGTGGGAAGATGGATAAAAAGTTCTGGAGGTGTGGGCTGGCAATTGTACAACAATTCAAATGTGTTTAGTGTCTCTGAACTGTACACTGAAAAAAAATGGTGAAAATGGAAAATCTTGTTATGTGTATTTGACACCCCACTCCCTCCAAAGGTGGGCCATATTGCTGAAGGTAAAAATAAAAAGCAGAAGTGTAGACACACAGATAGGTTCACAAGGCCAGGTGTCCTTTAGTCGTCTTTCCTTCTCACTGAGGTCACCATGCCCAGGTATGGTGGTTTGATTCACGTGTCCCCATAAATTTATGTGTTCTGAATGCTTGCTCCCCAGCTAGTGGCAACATAGGAGGTGGAGCCTTGCTGGAGGAGGTGTGTTGCTGAGGGTTGGACCTTGAGGATTTTTTTTAGCACCTAACTTGCCGGTGTTAGTTGGCTCACTCTCCTGCTGCTATTACCATCTGCTGTGGCAGAGGTGAAGTCCAGCCTCTCTTCGTCATTGAGCTTCCTCTTGGTAGAGAAGGGAACCACAACACCAGGCTGAAGTGAATTCCATAGCAAGGACTCTATGGCTATGAATATGCACCATGAAATCTATGAGCTTCTCAAATTAAAAAGGAAAAGGTAACACAAGACTGCTTTCCATACAACACAAAAGGACCGTCCTTGTTTTCACTGGCTTCTCACAGCCAGACCCCAAAAGATCCTTTACTTATAATGAAAATATAAGAAAATAGTATTCTAGAATCCTATTTGAAATTTCCTTTATAAACCAGCATTTCTTGGAGAGATTTATTAAGTTCTTAGGAACTGCCAACAGCTACTTTTCATATAATAGAATTTGCCTCAATGAGGATTCTTTAAATACTTTGGCTTTCAGGAATTATCAGTGAAAAACTATGAATATAGTTTCTGCTATTAACACTGAAGCCCATGTCACATGAGAGTACTTTCCAAGAATATTAACATTATAATATCATCCTGAAATTTTTTCATTAAGAAAAAGTCATTCTTCATATACCTAAAGCAATTAATTATTAAATGCTACAATAAGCTATTCCAATATTATTCAAATATGCTCTGAAAATACTAACCTCATGTTACCGTCTTCTGGAAGGAATTCTTTAGCATTTCAGAGAATGTTTAGTCTTTTGGATCTTGGTTTGGAGTGGGCTTTAGTGTTAGACAAAGCCAGTTTATAACCTTGTCATATGATTTGTTAGATGATATGACATTGACAAGTCCCTTAATTGTCTTGAGTGTAGGTTTCCTAATTTGCAAAATTAATTTGTAGCCAACTGAACTGGTAGGCAAGTTGGAGGTGATAACAGACTCCAAAGGAGACAAAGGGCTTAAGGCCACACTGCTCCCTTGGTCTTTTGTTTATGTTTCATTTCCTGGCCACATAGCTATTTGACTTTGCCACAATAAAAAAATGTATTTTTTAAAATTTTATTTATTTATTTGAGAGATTGAGACAGTATGGACACACCAGGGCCTCTTACCACTGCAAATAAACTCCAGACACATTCTGCATGTGACTTTATGTGGGTACTAGGAATTGAACCCAGGCCTGCAGGCTTTGCAAGCAAGCATCTTTAACCTCTGAGCCATCTCCTCAGCCTGAAATACAAATTTTTGAAAATCATTGTAACAATGTAGAAAAATGCTTAATATAGTATTTGGTATATACAGCAGGTCCAATAATGGTAAATGTGTTCATTCATAGGCAATTTACCCTTTCCTTGTCCACTCATTTATTTATTTATTTAGTTTAGTACATATTTAGTAGATGTCTTGCCTATATCAGGAGATATTTTAGTAGGTCTGAATGCTTTGTCCTCATGGTGCTCACACTGAGGTCATGAAGAAAGATATCCAAGAAGAAACTACATTAAAAAAAAATCCAGGGTTATCTGTGTGAGAAAGCAAACGATCAGGCTAAGGAATGACACAGGTGGAGATGAAGTGTGCCAGGTCCTGTTCAGCAACGGGTTTTTGAATCCCTTTCTGGGGACCAGAGGGCTGAGAAGTCAGGCATGTGAAAATAGGGAGCAATGGTATCCAGCTACTTGAAAATCCACTTGATAATCTATATTTTATGGGGAAAATTAATGAATAAAAGCTGTGACAGATTCTGTCCATCATTTCCTTAAACTCTTGGACATTGAACTTGACTTTACAGACCTCCGATGCAGGGTGGAGCTGTTTGCTCCTGGGCCCACCACCCCCTAAGTATCAAGCCACTTTTTACTGGCTCAGTTCTTACATCAAAAGCAACAGGGACTTCTGTGCAGCAAGTGTCTGCTGGGAGTCTGGGAAGAAGCCCTAAGCTCTGGGGCATATGCAGTTAGGGCTCCTACCATAACTTCAAATGATACTTGCAGTTGAGTTCAGCAAAGAACACCTTGCTCTCTCTCTCTGTGTGTGTGAGTGAGTGTGTGTGTGTGTGTGTGTGTGTGTGTGTGTGTGTGTGTGTGTGTGAGTGTGCGCACATCTGTGTGTAATGGTGGAAGGGAGTCAAATTAGTGAATGAGCAGACTGATGAGTTAAAGGCAGGAAGAACAGACACCCATGGGGATCCTAACAGTGAGGGGAGAGGAGAGGTAAGAGGTTGGCTCAACTGGACCATAGAGTAATTGCCACAGCCTTTAAATGCGGCTTCTGCTTACTGCTGTGGTCTTGGGTGTAGAAGCTGCTGGTTTAGGTGCTAAGCAGAGCTGTTTGTGAGGGAAGCCTTGGGTCTCTACCAAGTTAGACTGAGTCATTCTAAAGCAAAGAGGAGGATGCAGTGAGATTGTTTTGTTAGGTGTGTGAAGGCTCTCAGGACAACTTATGGAATTCCGACAGTATTGGCTCACTGTGCACTGTTTGATTGTGTGAGACATTGTGTGTAGGGGCATGTTTTGGGGGGTACTCTAAGGAAGTCATAGAATCCCATCATTTCAGAGACTGAAAAAATCTGCATGATCAAACAAGTGCTTAGAATTCCCATGTAGAAATATTTTCTACTGCTTTGCCACTTATAAGCCACAGTGACTTAGAAATGACTTCTTCCTCTAGAATCAATGAATAATCTCCATTTCACGATGTCCATATGGGTACCTTATAAACCATCGAGAGTGTTGCAATGCTAGTCTATTATGGTGAAGAACAAAAGATGTCATAGAAATAGTGAGAGGCTGTGGATCTACAGCATGAAGTCTGCCTCCAAAGCAGGGCCTGCACACACAGCATGACCTCCAGGAGACTCCATAGCTCAGGGTTGCTAGTCCTCAGATTGATTTTTGTCAATGACTTCAGGGTTGGATCCATGATGCTAAAATGAAACAAGAGATTATTGTAATCCATACTACCAATGGTTTATTAGATTGCCCTTCTAGAATTAATATTCCCTTCCTTTGCAAGTGCTTGAGGGTGATGCATGGAGATGTATGTGTGTTTATATGTATGTGGGTACACAGGTGTGCAGGTACCCCTGCCTGTGGAGTCCAGAGGTTGACATAAAATGACTCTTTCCTCACTCACTGAACTTGATACTTACTGGTTGGGCTTGACTAGCTAACCAGAAAGTTCTGGAGATCTGCCTCCCAGCACTGGGATTGAGCACTTGCTGCTGGGCCAGACTTTTCTGTGGGTGCTGGGGACCTGAACTTGGGTCCTCATGCTTGCATAGCAAACACTTTGGTAACTAAGCCACTTGTCTATGCTCTGCTCTCCCCCATTAATATACTAAGGTCCTTTGATTTGTGAGCATCTGTATTCTATCACTTAATGCATTTTACCTGCAACTTAGTTTTGGAGAATATGAAACTAAACTTTTGCAGTTTCTAAGCTTGGGAACTTCAACTCAACACTTTTTATTTTCATTATA
This sequence comes from Zapus hudsonius, assembly GCA_004024765.1. Classification (NCBI taxonomy): domain Eukaryota; kingdom Metazoa; phylum Chordata; class Mammalia; order Rodentia; family Dipodidae; genus Zapus; species Zapus hudsonius. Next base: position 7,031 of record PVHP010017052.1, read on the forward strand.
GAGAAAAGATAGGTCAAACAATTTCCAGCAGGTTCCATAAGGTTTCAGAAGTATGGCTCAGTGAGCACTATGTAGAGTGCCTGTGTGCTTGCTTTTACCACTTTTGGGGGAGGCCTGGTATAAAAAACTAATTTTAGACTTCTTTTACTGGTCATTGTTCTCCCATGAAGTAGCTTTAAAAAATGCCCTGACGAAGCCTTGATTCAGACTTTTACAAGGTGTTAGTACATTTTTTTCCCCAGAATACAATTGGAAGAATGAATCTGGCTTGCCTGTTAACACTAATACTAGACTCTTGGTGTATTAACTTGTGTGAGCTCCCTCATCTACCCTGGCAACCACTTGGATGCCTACCTGCTCGCCACTCTCTCATTTTTCCATGGATCAAGGGGGAAAAATAAAACCTAAAATATTTACCAATTACCTCTTTACTATAGAAAATATGCATACGATTCCCCAGAGAAGAAGAAATAAACTACTAAAATGCTAAAAACACGAAGCTAGACTTTCTTTAATTTGCCCCAAGATACCCAAGGGGCTCCTTCACACACTAATTTAATAATATGGCAAAGGTCTGCATTTGTGCACACTCAAAGCCTCCGAGTACTTTCAGGGGGATTCTCCTTGTGGGTTTTGAGAAGACACTTTAAGGAAATGTTGGGGGTCAGGAGAGCGACCTTGGCTGCTCTGAGTATGCTAGAAGGTTTTCACAGTAGTGTTTGGAAGAAGACCAGGTGACACTCTGAGCTCTCTCCTAATTACTGTGATGACCACTGACTCTCCTCTCTCACACCTCAAGCGCAATCATCCTTAACAACAATGATGCTGTATAGTCTATGAGAGTGCACAAAACACCTCAGTACGTAAAAAACACCCTATTTTCAATCCCTTGAAAACTCTGAAAAATAGGAATGATTATCCTTCCTTTGTGGAGAGCAACTCAGGTGCAGGGAGGCATAATTAATGATTTTCCCAGTGCTACCTAGCAGCTCTGAAAAAACGAGGTAGAGGAAAGTTCCAGTGGTTTTGACTATACACTTCATCTGTTAATGGAAGATCGCACATTTTAGATATGCTTACTTAAAGGAAACTTAATCCAAACTCATCAAAAAAAAATCCAACTCCTTATTTACTTTATCAAAAGATTTACACAAAGTTTTTAATTTCTGGTATGGTTAAACTATGATTTACATGTTTAAAGGCAGAGTCTCATGTAGCCCAGGTTGGCCTTGAATTTACTACCTAGCTGAGGTGACCTTGAACTCCTGGTCTTCCTTCCTTCATCTCCTAAATACTGGGCTTATTGGTTTGTACCATCCTGACTGGCTCTTGTATGAAGTCATTTACAAGCCACCAGTCCTATCACTTAGGAAAACAACTCACCCAGATTTGTTCATACAAGAAGGTTGAGGAAGAGAACCATTTTTGTTTTTCTTTGATGGCGGAAAAAAAAAAGTGGGGGGTAGAACTTGAAATAACCTTTGGGTGACACCCTTCGACCATCTCCTAGTAAACGTGTGGTTTCTGTGTGTGTTCAAGACCAAAAATATGTTATTTTCCGGGGAGTTGCTTATCTTGTTTCAGGACTGATGGGAAAAATCAGTAGGCCTGAGCCTTTTTATTAGTGTTGCCTGCTGATGAAAAGGAGGCATTCCAGTTGCTCAAGAGAAGGCATTTCAAAAAATCAGGTAAGCTCATTCTCTTCAAAGGATTAGTGTAGAGGATGATGACTAAAGAAAAAAAGACACAGAAAAACTAAAAGGCAAGACTGAAAGAACCCTCCAGAGAGTAAGCCCATCCTATTAAAAGCTCAACCTGTGGTCTGGTGGACCTATCACATCACTGAGACTGACTGCTTGTAGGTGATCAAAGCTATGTCTGTGGTATAACAACACGTCAGGTTAAAAAGGGAGCATTCAATTAATTCATGTTTTGTTTTTCTCTTAAAAGATATTAAGAACTGGTTTGGTGGCATTTTTGCTATTATGTTAACCATACCAGCCTATTGGTCTGGTATCACAAGGATTGGGTCCCTGAAGACTTTTAAAAGCCCCTTTCTCTTTGCTTTTGTCAACGTCTACTTTGAGATTTTGTTTTTGTCTTGGCATCTGTCTGGAATTCTCCAACCACCCCAGGACTTTGAAAACAGTGCTCAAAGGTTTCTGTGGATCTCAAGGAAGCTTAATTGAACATACCCCAAGTGTCCTGGAATGAATAGCTTTATTCAATGATTATCACAATTTTTTTCCTTTCTCCATTTTTGCTTAAACCAATCCCATCTGTGCCTTCAAGGATCAATGTGGGTGGGAAATCCAATTACATCAATATTTTATTTTCAGAAAACTAGCAGGCAGGAGGGTCCACTGAGACCCATTACATTTTTGGAGCTCGGCAGAATTGAGTGCTGTGAAATAAACCATTGGCATATAGGCAACTGCCATTTATTTTAATGCAGAATGATCAGTTAACAGAAGAGGGAATCCATTCAATGCCATTGACAAACAGATAGTTCATAGCCTTAAACGAGTTAGCTGATTTTTGTAATGAATACAGACTTAATTCTCGTTTCCTCATCCTGGGAACATGAAACAAAATTATATCATACGGTGAGTAAAGGTTTGAAAAATTTTAATTTAGTTTGGCACCGTGGGTTCTTCTAATTATTGCTGACTCTTCACGCAGCAGAGATAGTGACCCTGAGCCCAGGGGCGAAACAGCTGCTTCTCACCTGCACACTCATTATCGAACTAATTATTCTTCAAATAATTTTATAATATTCATGGGGAACCTTATTCTGAACCTATAAATAAAGGTTTAAGTCATTTATAGTATGGTTTTCTTCCAACTCATGCTGGAGAACTTGCATGTCCTGACTATCCAGAGGTAAATTCCTTACATTTTCTCTCCTGGGTATAAATTCTTGTTTTGTACCCAAGCTTCCAAATTCTGTGTGGCCTAAACATTGTTAAAATCCTTGAATCAACTGTGAATATTTAGCCAAGAATTTTCATAACAAGCTCAGTTTCTAACATGTATCAGATCAGAGACTGGACTGTCTGGTAACGTTGGAACCTTTGGCCCATGAAAACCACTTAGGGCCATGTAACAAGGGCATCTTTCACAGGGGTGTGCACTCACTTTTTCTTCCCAACTAGTGTGGGAGCTAGGTGTCACTTGCTGACCATTATTGTAGACATTTCCCCCAATTCTTTCATTTCCCACCTGCTTCGAAGGCTTTTAAAGAATTTCATTGGCTACAGGCATTCTTACTTTAAGAAGTGCCATTTCATATTATATCGAATATATTTAACCCTTGTCCCATATTAAATATGGAATTTTTGACTATAAAGAATTTAAAGTAAGGACTTTATAATTTCAGCTCTGAAAAGGAATTTTAATTTTCTCACTTTCCGATTTTTAATATTTTAGAATATTTACAGCGGAGTGGTGGTAGGATGTTTTCATGCCATGTTGTTTTACCTGTGCTCCATATCCATGGGTTCCGCGTCTCTGGTTTCAACCAATTCTGGATTGAAAATATTTAGACAAAAAGAAGTTCATTTGATAAGCAACTCAATAGCTGAATTAAGTAAGTACATCATTTGATAATGCATTGTGATGGCATAATGTCTCTAGCCGGGTCACTGGCCTTCAAAGCTTGGTTCTATCACTTATAAGATACATGACTTTTAAGAAATTTTCTCAATTCTCTGTGCATGTTTCTGTCTCTTTAATAATACAGTGAGCTAATAAACCTTGAAGTTTACCATAAAAAATTTTATCTGTATGGACCATGAAGATTCCTCTGTTTTCCTTATTCTCATTCCCTTAGAAGATAGAGCACAGAACACCTATTTACACATTTTTTCTACCATATTAGGAATCATAAGTACTCAAGAGATGATTTGGGAAAAACCTGAGAATCTGTGAAAGTTTCCAATACTGCACTATTTGATGAGGGTCTTGAGCATTATCTGGGGTGTCTTGTAACCCATCCCTCACTGATATCAAGGGCAACTCTACAGAGTATCTTTTCATTTCTTACCTTTCAGCTTCAGACATTATGATGGTCTATTAAAAAGTACATAAGACCAAGATAATATCTCTGCAAAGTTAAAAGCATCAAACCGTCCCCCGGGTCTTTAAAAGTATTTGAAATTGTGACCTCTGGCTAAGATCAGTATGGAATTTTAAAGAAATTTTTGAAAGATAGCCCATGTCTGAACATGATGCAGACAAGAGGTCGTTGATATGGAGTAAGACAAGTAGTGTGGCTTTCTGACCTTGGTTTTGAGCATTGAGGTTTCCTTCTATAGCAGCCTGGGCCTTACTTGCGTGCCTCTTCCTAACTCAGAATGAAGTAAGCTGAAAAAAGGGAGAGGGATGGTCCAGGATTTCAGACACATTTTAAAACTTTTTCTGGGTTGGAGAAATTGCTCAGTGGTTAAGGTGCTTGTTTGCAGAGCCTAGCCACCAGAGTTCAATTCTCCAGTGCCCGCATAAAATCAGATACACAAAGTGGTGCATGCATCTGGAGTCCATTTGCAGTGGCTGGAGGCCCTGGTGCAGCTCTTCTCTCTTTCTTCTATGACTGTCTGCTTGCAAGTAAATAAATAAAATGATTTTTAAAATATTTTAAAAAACCTTTTTCCATAGGCATGTTCACTTTTAAGAAGTATCACTTCACTTTTAATATAATTTATTTTTAGTTGCAATTGATTGTTACTAAATTTTCCTTGGTAAATTTTTAATTAAACCATGAATTAACTTTAGATTTTTAAAATTTATCCAATACATTTGTCTCCAGTGCCTAGATTCTTTCAAGCCTGAGGCACGTGAATCTGACTTTGCTGACTTACAAAGCACAGGCCCACAGCTACTGGGGTCTGTATGATTTCTGGATAGATGGCTGCTGGATTTCTTGTTCTAAGTTTCTGTGGCTTTGTGTCTCATCCCAGGTTGTAGCTGAAGGTATCTAGCCAGAGTTCCTTTTGAATATAGCTCTTTTGACATGCCCCTGAGTCCAAGTCCATGACAGAACAATGGAGATCTTGGCAGAAAGAAGAAAGCCTTCCTAAGAACACACATCCCTTATGCTGCTCTTTCTGAGTGTCATGTATATTAACATTAGCAGTGTGATTACTTAGAGAGCTTGTTTTCAGCTTCCTTCCATACTTACTTGAGCATTAAGACAGGTTAGAAATCAGGAAGACGAATGGAGAGATGGTTCAGGGGTTAAAGGTGCTCATTTACAAAGCCTGCAAGCCAGAGTTTGATTCCACATTCTCCACATAAAGCCAGATGCACAAAGTGGTGCATGCATCTGGAGATCCTTTGCAGAGGCAGGAAGCCATGGTGCACCCATACTCACTCACTCTCTCATTCTCTCCTTCTTTCTCTGTCAAACAAATAAATATATAAATACTTTAAAAAGTAAAACAAAGATGAAAAATTCATAAAAGAAAACCCTTTTATTTTCTCTAATCGAATTGAGGTATGACATTTTATTCAATTCATTTATTTTATTTTATTATGATAATAGGCAACACACCATGGCAATAATGGCAATGCCTGTGACTTGTGACCAGTGGAAAGCTCAGAGGGTTTCATATCCCGTGATGGTGCTTCGGGATGTTTTGAAATAAATGACTTTTCTGCTCCATGTTATCTCAAGGTCATGATAGCTATAAGACCAACTACTTACTACAGTAATAAGAATGATCAAATATTGTTAATTATATCATCTATTTCTTTTACATCTCGGTAATTGCCTTCCAGTTCTGGATTTCTCTATAGTTTGATGTATTTTGTTACATAGCTAAACCATTATTTAACAAAAGCATCCATAGGCTTTGCCAGACTTCTACAGGGTTGCTTGTCACAGCATGGTTAGAAGCCTGCTCAGAAGCTGAGACCTGGCTCACAGCTGTCCCCACTCCTTAGTGGCCAGGCAGAAGATGCTGGTCTGAGGGAGGACTTCATGATGGTGGGTATCTTAAGAAAAGAAAGAAGCCAGTGTGAACTCTGGTGCTCAGCTCTCTTTCTCGGGGGCCTCAGCACACAGAGCAGTGTGGTCCACAGCTAGGGTTGGTCTTCCCACCAGAAACTCCCTTTCAGATTTGCCCAGAGTTTTGTCTCCTAGATGATTCTAGGTCCTACCAAGTTGACCATCAAGATTAGCCATCACAATTGCCAACCCAGGGCTGGAGAGATGTCTCAGCAGCTAATGTTGCTTGCTTACAAAGCCTGAAGGCCCAGGTTCAATTCCCCATTAGCCACATAAAGCCAGATGCACAAAGTGGTACGTGTTTCTGGAGTTTGTTTGCAGTAGTAAGATGCCCTGGATGACATTCTCTCTTTCTCAATGCAAATAAATAAAAATATTTTAAAAAAACATGGTTAAAGACACTTGCTTACAGTTGCAAATTTACATGGTAGAACTAACTAAAATTCCTAGAAGAGAGCACAAGAGAATGTCTTCGTGATGTCTAGTTAGATAATGATCTCTTAAATGTGACCCTGAATGTATAAGAATCAACTGTTCCTTAGCCAAAATTAGATTTGATCACAATGAAAAACTTATCTGTGCTGATGACTCCTTCAAGAATGTGAACTGGCAACTAGAATGGGAGAAGACATTTGTATCATGTATCTGGTAAAAGATAGACACCCAGGATATTAACACTGCAATTCCATGTTAATAACCCAGGAAAAATGGGCAAAGAATCTGGACAGACATTTCTGCAAAGGAGATATATACGCAAATGAACAGCAAACGCATGAAAAGATGCCCTACATCATTAGCCATTAGGAAAGTGCAACTCGAAATCACTATAAGATACCACTTCACACCCATTAGCCTGGCTGTAATCAAAACAACAGACATTAACAAGTGTCAGTGAGAATGTGGAGAAGTTGTAACCACATCACTTGTCTGGTTGGGAATATAAAATGGTGCAGCCACTTGGGGAAGACAGCTTAGTAGTTCCGAAAACTGTTAAACAGAGTTGTCACATGTCCAGAAATTCCACTCTAAAATATCTATCCACAAGAAATAAAAACATGCATCTTTATAAAAACCTGTATACAAATCTTCTTGGCAACATGATTTATAGTAGCCAGAAAGTGGGTCCAATATAAATGTCGATCATACCGCATATAGATAAGCAGAATGTAGCTCATCCGCACAGCGGGTGTCACTGAACAATGAAAAGAAGTGGTATTGAAGCATGCTATCACTTGGTGCACCTCAAAAACACACTGTGTTCTAACCAGTCACAAAAGATCACCTACTTTCTGATTTCATATGTAAACGAATAGAAAGTAGGTTCTTGCTGCTAACCTTGAACTTGGACTAAGAAATGCCATCTGGAGATGGAGGGAGAGGCAAATGGATTTAGGGTTTAGTGTGCTTAGGTGGTAGAGCTCTTCAGACCTGCTGATGAGTAGATGGAAAGAAAGGAGAAAGAGAATCTAACAGGTGGAGCAGCTCTTTCTTCTTGCACTGTCTTGTCCAGACCCAGGCACCTGCCACTCTACAGCAGGGTGGTCTGTCAAGGAACCCAGCTGTGCTCTTTGGACTCTGTCTGTCTGTCTGGCTTGCTCTTGGGAAAGTTGTAAGATCAAACTGCAGTGATGAACATGATGTGTTCTGTAGTGTTTATTTAGCTAGAAATAACAAAAAAGGGGGAAGTGCTTAGGATTCAGGAAGAATGTCCTTGAATTTTCCCTTCAATTCCAGAAAAGTTGTCTATTTGCAGAGCTCTTGAAAGTAATATCCACTTTAATCGTGAATGTTCCAATATAGGTCAAGACATTTTTCTTCTGCATGAGTGTTTCCTCAGAGCCTTGAGCATCTGCTTTCAAGTTGCAAGCAGCTTCTCAGTGGAATCATCTCGTTTCAGTCTGGATCAGAAGGTGAACATTTTGGAGAGGCTAAGATCACCCACCCGGATAACCATTATAAAACGCGTGTGCATTTAAAGACCAAGGCACTCCTGAGGTGGGAAACTACAGGGCAAACTCAGCCCAAGCTGAAAACACTTCTTGTTTTCCTGATGAGAAATAAGACCGGATATTTGCAGAGGAGGAGATCTTATACCCCAAGGTTCTCCTCTCACCCCCATGAAAACCTGCTTGAACATCATTTAACTGGACGCTTGTGAAATGTACAGGCGACCTCAAAAATGATGCTGGCTTTGCTGAGAGTGACAAACTGCCACCTGGCATCCTTGTTTTATTTCAGAAAACTCTGGCTGCTGTGCATAGGCGAAGGACCGGACACAGAGCAAACTGCAAGTTCAGACAAGAACACGTGAAGCTGCCTGAGTGAGGCTTTTACCTCCAAGGTGAAAGCTACCAAGAAACAGGAGAGAAAAAAATCTCTTTGAAGACAGGCTGTTACCTGGACAGAATGCAGTATTGAATCTGTGCCCTTAACTCCTTTGGCACATGAGGGAGGCTGAAAGGTGGAAGATAAACACATCCTTTCTTATAAGCCTAGAAACCTCCCCACATAACTGACTAAAGGCCAAATTGCCTGACGGTAAGCAGTGCCGGACTGCCTGGGTTCAAATACTCCCTGGGTTCTCAAGTACTTAGTTTCTGATCATTATATCATAGGGAAGCTTACATAATTGATCTGTACTTTACCATGCTTTATCAATAAAGTATGCTGCTGGAGGGGGGAGGGTCAAACCTGCCAGAGGCAGGACCAATCTGGATTCCATATTTCATAATGAAGATAATAATACCTAACATATAGGGTTGCTTTAAGGATTAAATGAGTTTATATGTGCAAAGTACTTAGCTTACACACATGTATAATATGAGCTCAATAAATATTAGCTATTATCATTTATTAGGTGCCAATTATGTGCCAGGACCTGTAGTAGGTTCAAGGGATCAAGTAGTGAAGAGGAGAGAAGAGGTTCCTGGACTTCCAGGGATTACTGTTGGTTGGAGTCTCATTTACATGGATATCCTCATGACTGGTGTAGTTCAGAGGCAAGTGATTCTGTTCTGGAACCATCTCAATATTCACTTCCTCTGCAACGATCGTGTGCTTATTTACGACAAAGATGTGGAGTCTGAATGCTTGCACATAAAAGTCAAAAAGTGATTCTCAAATGTGGGCCGAAGCGTGGCCGCCTGAATGAATCACTGATACTGATGGGGGTCGTTAGGGTGGAAATAAGCCTGTAAATCACCAGCTCTAACCCGAGGAGGTGCTGGGTAAGCCAAGATGTTCACTCCTGCTTGGGGGATGGGGTGGCTCTCTAGGAAAGGGAAAGAAAGAGAGGGAGTCAGGAGCAAGGTTTTCCAAAGGGAAGTGCAGTTGTGACAGTATTAAATTTCCTTTTTAAAAATAATTTTATTTATTCAATTTCAAGGAGAGAGAGAGAGAGAGAGAGAGAGAGAGAGAGAGAGAGAGAGAGAGAGAGAGAGAGAGAGAGAGAGCACCAGGGCCACCACCTTATGGGTCTGGCTTATGTGGGTCCTGGGGAATTGAAGGGGGGGGGGGGCTTAGGCACTGGAGGCAAATGCCTTAACCGCTGAGCCATCTCTCCAGCCCTGTGACAGTATTAAATTTTCTGTCTACCCTCAGCATCCCCCCATCATTGCTTCTTTCACTGTTAACCCCTGCTGAGGATGGGGAATTCTCATCATGCATTTACCACCATTTTGTTGGGAGAGGGGGCAGTACAGCAAGAGGAAGGGCTGATCAAGAAATCAGGAGGACTCCATCCCCCCCCTTGGATGTCTTCTGAAGGGACAGTTCCCTTCTCTTAATAATGCCTACTGTCAACTAGGGAATGCTAGGACCTTTCATAGAAAAATAGCATTTTTTTCTGCTGTTCTTTAGATTTCTTGTATATCTTTCTTCAAAATCTGGTGTCATTATTTTCTTTGGGACACTATCCTTTATCTTTAGACCCCTATCGTGTTAGTGAGGAGTGGGAAGGACAGAGAATTCTAAAATTAGTATCCTCTTTGGGTTTCTTTTGGCTACAGCCTACTTTCTTCTGCCAGACTGATTCCAGGGAAGTTTAGAAGTTTACTAGTGATTATTGTCAACTTCTTAAAGGACTTGAATCTATCTTAAGAGGAGTGAGGACAAACAAAAACATACAAAAAACACAACAACCCTCTCTGCTCTAAAACACGCCTATTCCTGGTGTGGATGATGCATTATTTCTGAAATAGCCAAATGGTTGAACATAGCATTATTTGCGCTGTTTCTATAGCCACTGAATATCTGACTTTCAGGGACTTTATCCTTTTACATAATGAGAGATAGATACCTCTCTTTTTAAATTTTAATTTATCTATTTTTTTAAATAAAAAGGTTGTACTCTTATATTCCCTCTCCCCTAGCCCCATTCTACTGAGGGTTCTCCTCCATGGGGTGATTGGTATTTATTGTGGGGTTCTAAGGCCTCTTAGAACTGTCTCTTAGAACTACCATTAGATCCAGCTTTTGGGCATATAACCTCAAGGCTCTGCTATTTACTACAGAGACAGGTGTTCAACCATTTTCATCGCTGCTCTTTAAACAATAGCAAGGAACTGAAATCAGCCCAGATGCCCATGAACAAATGAATGATTGGGTGAAGATGTGACGCTTCTCTTAAGTTCAGCCGTGGAGAAGCTCAGGGCTCTAGTATTACTCATGATGTGACCTTGCATGTCTATTGTTTTCTATTACTTTCTTTCTGACACTCAGTCTTATGCAGAAAGATCACATAGATACATGGATCGTGTGGTTCATCTCTCACAATTTCATATCCGGCTTCCTACCAGCACAGTGGGTGGTGAGCCACAGGAGCCTGTTGCTGGTAGGTCGGATGAATTATTAGGATTATCTGTTGAAGTCTTTTTTTTTGTTCTTTCCTATCTTGTCTCTAGTAAAGTTACCATTTACTGTCTTCCGGCCTAAGTGATCCATCTAAATTACAAATTGTGAATGTGGCCATGTTATTCCAATGATTTAAAACTCATTAATTACTTCTAATTGCACACTGAGGAGAATTAATCCCTTATGGGCTGATTGCCTGACCTCCTTGCCTGTCCTCAGTCTTAGACTCTCTGGCCTTGTGATGTCCTGCTTCCAGACTGTTCCTCCCCTTGACATCAACTCTGGAACAGCAGGCATCCAGCCGATGTTTGCATGCACTCACTGGTGCTGCCCTTCTGTCTTCCTTTCACCTGGCTAATTCAGCTCTACCACTCCTCCACAAAGCCCCCCAAGACCCCCAGCTGAAGGGCCAGTCTCGGTGCTTCCGGAGCTCCCTGGCCTCATCTTTGTCGCACTCCTTGCTGCTGATTACAAAATGATCTGTTCAATAGATCTAGGCCTACTCAGAAGCAGACACAGCGTCTGAAGCCTCATGGTTTCCCAGGTGTCTAACCAAGTGCTGCGCACAGTGGCTTCTGGTTAAGAACCGAGCGGCATTTCTTTTGTGAACTCTGTAGCTAAGCATGATCAAAAAAGCAGAAATCACTGAGTACTGAAAACAGAAGGATTTCACACAGAGATTTTCTTTTTGTTTTTTTGAGGTAGGGTCTCGCTCTAGTCCAGGTTGACCTGGAATTCACTCTGTAGTCTCAGGGTGGCCTTGAACTCACGGAGATCCTCCTACCTGTGCCTCCTGAGTGTTGGGATCAAAGGCGTGCGCCACCACACAGAGATCTTTTGGCACATGTGATGAAAAGAGCTGAGCAGTCTAACAGGGGACACCAGGGTGACAGACAGAACATCCACAGCAGGAAGTAGCAGAATACTAGAGAGGAGCAACCCAGGACAGCCAGGGTGCATAGGTGGACGGCTCCCTCCCTTCATGGTTTCACCCAGCTCTCTGGCCTGCATTTTCCTGTTGGAGGCTCAGCCTGGCTGAGCCTGAAGATGTGGCCGTGGGCATCGGCCTCCCTGTGATGAAAGGGCTCCGAAGGTGAGCAGGTGGCTGCACCAACCCAGTGTGGGGACAGAGGGAGGATGAGAATGAAAATGGCACAAAGTACTAAGCAATCATTTATTCCTTCAACCGGAGCTTACTTGGTGCAGTTGTTCATTTGTCGGTGACTGCCACACAAGGGGATGGCGGCTTGCAGAAGGATCCCCAATGTGCCCGGGGTCATTAGCCACTGCCAACGAATGCACACATCTTCTCTTTCCTCATATGAGATGCACACCGGGACTCGCAGGACAGAGCGGCATTGCTACGAAAAGAGGCAGCCTCTGTAGAGAGAGACCTGACCTAAGGTTCCATAACCAGTCCTGAGCCAATATCCCACTGAAGGAGGGCAGAGAACTGCAAGACAAGGTTAGAAGAGTCTTTATGGGCAAATGAATCAATGTCTGCAATTGAAAAAATATCAGAAGAATGTTCCAGAGACTTTCTGTGAGAAGGACTTTTAACTTTAACTTGTTAGGTATTTCAACTAAAGCATCCTTAATACTCACCCACCACGACTCAGGGAACTGAGCGGAAGAGGGGCGGAAAGATTGTGAGAGCCGTGGTGGGGGAGGCTATCCAGAGGCATGGCACCCATCAGTAACAACACACTTGGGCCAGGAGAACCTGGCTGAAGACTGGGCTATCCATGGCCCCCTACCACAAAGACTGATACAGATGGCCCACGGAGGAGGAAATCCAGCTGACTGGGCATGGGGAAGGGGGGCAATGAGGAATTGGGGATAACAACTCATTGTTGGCCCACTAAACAATGTAACTCATTATGGACAATAAAAAAAGATATTAGAAAATGTTAGTAATAAAATTTTACTTAAAATTTTAAAAAAAAAGAATTTTTAGAGAATTAAATTGTTTGAACAATGCCTTAACTCAAAATTTCAACTTGTCTGTCTAGATACCGTCATCCACATCATAATACAAAGGTAAAAGATTTCATGAGAATAAAACTTCAGGTAAACTTGGCATTTCTGGAGCAGATCTTCCAACGCAGATTCAACAGCTAGCTATGCCTATGACTCTCTTGTGCCCTGGAACTGCTTTAAAATCATAATTTTCTTAACATATAGGAGAGCTCAACTTTTTTGAACATATAGAATAACAAATTTCATGCTTGCTTTTGTTTGGAGCGCTTGGCAAGAGTCTTTGTTTTTGGTAATTTGAGCTATGTGAGTTCTACAATAATTTTAAAATAGTTACATTTTTAAGATGATTGAGTTGTGACTAATCCTCATTTATACTCATAATTGACATGTGTATTTTTACAATTGGAGGGGGCCAGGTGTGGTTGCACATGTCTTTAATTTCAGCACTCAGGAGTATACAAAGTGTGTGGGGAGTAACAAATGTGAGGCTAGCCTGGGCTACAAGAGGGGCTGTTTCAAAAACCAAGCAAACAAGGGAGAGGGTACAAGTATGAAGGTAACAAATCTTGCTCAAGTTGGCAATTGTTCAATTATGTGGCTGCTGAGAACATAAATCCATTCCTATTGTAAATTTCCTTATTTGGCCTCTGAAAATACATAGATTCTAGTGTCTATTTTATCTTTAGTGCGTCACACGAAAAGTATTTACTTATCTGTTTATCTTGGGGATTTTGGCCACTCTTTGTCTTATCTTAAAAATTTATTTATTTATTTTCAAACAGAGAATGAAAGAGAGTGAGAGAAAGAGAGAGAATGGATGCACCAGGGCATCTAGCCTCTACAAATGAACTCCAAATGCACGCACCACTTTGTGCATCAGGCTTTATTTATGTGAGTACTGGGGAATTGAACCTAGGCCATTAGGCTCTGTAAGCAAGCACCTTAATGGCTGAGCCATCTCCCCAGCTCTGTCTTACTTTCTCTTCTGGCCCCAGTGCCCAGAACAGCACCTGACACTCAGAGGGTCTCACGAAATACTTGTGAGTTGACCTGCTTCTTGCCCAGCTCTGGAGTGAGACATAAAAGTGAGTGACCCCCCCCCCAACTACTTCAAGGAAGAGGTCCTTTAGATCTTGCTGCATTGCACCCAGATGGTCCCAGCTCTGAGCATCCGCTGATGTGTGCAAGCGCTCAAGGAAGAGGGAGCTTGCTAATTGCAAGCTGTTTCTCAGTGCTTCTGAAAGGTCACCACTATCAATTATGACATATACAGGAGTGGAAGGAAGTCCTGTCCATAAGGCCATATATTCCAAGATGTCTAATTTGTTTGCTGTAATAAGGCCAAGCCCAGTTATTGATGAATCAATCACTGTGTCTTGTATACTGAGGATACCACCTAAGTCTCTTTCTTAGCATAATGGTGTTGCCTACGGAGATTGGTACCGGGCTGTATATTATTCAACTCCATAAACATGTTGCACATTAATTGCTACTGCTGTGCAAGGAAACATTTTTTCCCTCTTTGTGGTGGAAGTTAAGTCATTTATACAGGATGACTCAAGCCCTGTCTCTAGGCAGCTGGCACAATGCTGCTTAATCAATCCATATGGCTGGCCTCTGGGAGAGAATCAATTGTATGTCCTGCGTGGGTGAATGACATGGGGCATCTGAGCCATGCTGAGTTCTTTCTTGTTGTGAATGGACTAGCCCTGGAGGTTCTGTCTCCACATACCTCAGGAGGACAGGAGCAGAAACAACTGCAGGGTTAATTTAAACCAACAAACAAACAAAACAATAACTGCTCATCTCAGTTAATTCAAGGGCATGGAACTTTCCCTAGATTTTCCTTTCTGTGTGTATCTGTGTGTATTTTTACCTCCGATAAGTACTGATTTCAATGCTCCATTTCACTTACATAGGATCAACAACTCTGTTCAAAGGAAGTCATAGCTTCTAATAAAGGCAGGAGGTGAGGCCTGTGGCCAGGCCTAGACACAGAGCTGGGCTTATTAGTTCTGGGAGAAGGGTTGGTGGTGCCCTGTCATTCCTTTCTTCCCACTTCTAGGAACTTGCTTTAACTCTTTTATTTTTACCATAGTCTTACAACAAATTTATTACTTTTAAAGTTGTCAGAAAGGGCACCTTTTGAAGAATGTGGGTTTAAAAACTGTGTGCTCTCTCACTCCTTTTCTGCCCCCATGACCTCCAGCTCAGCTTGGTCTGCTTGTAATGTATTGGGGATCAGCAACATTGCCTTAATTATAGGGGCTCACATACATTTTCCAAAAAGAAAAAAAATGCATCTTAATGGTAGATTCAGAGGGCACCCACGATTGACATTTAAATAGAGGTGTAGGTCACAGCATAGTTTGATTCCCATACATATGTCAAATGTGACAACTCTCAGTTTTCAACAGAAGCCTAATTGGACAGGATCTTGGAGTTTTTTTTAATGGACAGTGGAAAATGGATTATATAAAATTTCATGCGTGTTCAAGCCACAGCCTTTCATTTTCTGTTGGTAAGTATGCGCTGGAAACTCAGGATGACCCAAGCTTTCCCTATGCCTTTTGGAGGGTACTTGTTTTCCTCTGCATTCCTTCATCCAAATCTTATTCTGAAATCACTACTTCCCTCTTAATAGGGAGAAGGGATTAGAAAGGTTTGATGTGTGGTGTAGACAACTGCCATAAACACTGTGTGCTTAGGCGTGGTCACATGACTAAGATCCTAATAGTCCGTCTCTTTGCTCATGGACATGGGCCAAGGGACTGGCTAGAGACTCAAATGTAGTCTGGGAGATTATTTTCCATAGTGTGCATACACACACACACACACACACACACACACACACACACATTCTCTCTTTCCTCTTGCAATGTCACAAACCTAGATGCGTCTAACTGCTTTTCCCAGGACCCACTAGCTCATCTTCTCTCTTCTGTCTGAAGGACAGAACAAGAGAAACACAGCAAGAGAAGCAGCTATGTGCATAGAGAAGGGGAGAGAGAAGTTGGAGAAGGCTGAAGAGAACATCTAAGCACCTGTAGTCATTGCTCCTTAAATCCAACTCTTTCTATGGAGTCCCCAGATGCTTGTGCCCAGTTTATTTCTGTTGGTTTGGGATTAATTTTCTATCACTTGCAACTGGAAAGGTTCAGCCTAATATATACAGTTGCTATAATCACCAAGTACTGCTGTACTTGACTATGGAGTACCAAGTACTCTTTGGGGAGAGACAGGGCTTTAAGGATGAATGAATGGCTTAGGGTTTAATCTGCCTGAAGGAGAAGAATCAGGGAGTTGTAATTACATAGAAATCTTAGACTGAAGTAATATTCATGGCAACTGACACTCTAATGTTCTTGAATCTTTTAAGATCTTTCTTTCCATCAATTCCTTTTGTCTTTTTCTTTAGCCAACAGTTACTTATTTCATTTCTTATTCATCTCTCTCTTCTTCTCTCTTCCCTTCTCTCTCTCCCCCTCTCTCTTTGAGGTGCATATGCTTGTGTGCTGTTTCTTACTACATACTATTATTACCTTTGAGGTACTGGGCAGGGAGCAGCACACCTCCCCAGTGCTCTAGAAATGCAGGGAACTAGCCAGCCACGATCATGTGATGACCTGGTGGCCAGAATCCCGGTTTTTCTCCTCTGGTCTCAGGAAGTGCCTAATAATGGCAAGACCAGAAGTGTCCTCAGCAGAAGGCATAAAGTCTAGCACAGTAATGTGTGACATGGCTGAGAGCGGATGGCTTCTCTTTCCTCTTTCACCTCTCCCTTCATCCTTTAGAGTATTTAGGTTTTTGTTCAGTGATGTGTGAGCCCAGTTTTTGAACATGTAACCAGCTTTCATAGCTATTGTGAAACAATGCCAACCAGAAGGTCTTTTAAGATGAGCTGAGACCTGAAGGCTCCAGGTTAGCACTACATCTTGCCCAAAGCACAACCTCATGATCACATTTGTGGGGATGGAAGATGGCAGAACGGACTGGGTCCTGTCTTTAAGTCAGAAAGCCTTGGCTGGGAGACTCGGCTTTGCTCTAAGGAACACCGAGGCCCTGAATAGGATGCTTAATTTTAGATACTTAATGTTTTCAATGGAGCATTCATCAAATAAAGAATGTGCTAGTACATTCTTCATTCTTATGAGCAGAGAAGGTAATTGTTCTTTGTATACACTGTGAATATGCACTTCCTAGTCTGGCACATTCAGAATTGTTGAGTGAGATAGATGGCTTCAAAAAACTCAGTGTTGACATGGAGAGACTTAGTTCTGTTGGTCACTGAACCTCTGCTTAAAGCTTTCCGAGGTCAGTAGCTGGAATATGGATTTTATTCTTTGCAGTGAGTGACCACACACACACACACACACACACACACACACACACACACACACACACACACACAGAGCCTCCTATACAAACTGCCAAATAACCAGAGCATTGTGGCTTCTGTGATAATCACCTAGAGTCATTAGGAACCATCTCAGCATCTGCACAGTGTGTGAGTTAGCACTGCCTGTTCCATCAAGGCCACTCCCCTTGATCATGAGGTCATTCATACCGGTTTTTCAACTACCAACAATCAGCCATCTCTAGCCAGCTTGAGACTGAGGCTTGCCAAGGGCTGTAATGTTCAAATTCAAAACTTCACAAAGGGGCTGGAGAGATGGCTCAGCGCGTAAGGCATTTGCTCACAAAGCCTAACGATAGAGGTAAGATTTCCCCATACCTCTGTAAGCCAGATGCACTTGTGCATCTGGAGTTAGTTTTCGGTGGCTAGAGGCCTTGGAACAGCCATAGTCTCTCTGTCTGTATCTCTCTGCTTGCAAATAAATAAAACTAAAACAAAACACTTTACAGAGAGATGTGGACTCTCGGTCCTACTGGTGTATTACAGAACTGTTCTGGGGTCAGGATCCCTTGAGTAAGTGCCCACTGTGATCCACACAGGTTCTCTGCCATCTATTTTTGTGGATGGCTTTTGCAAAGTAGTTCCAGAACAGCTAATTTAAAAACTCGATGTCAAAAGAGTTCTGAAAACAAAACACTGCCCTTTTACACAGCTTCCTGCCCAAAGCTCCGAAAGCAGTTTATAAAGAGAAATTTGAAGACACATTAGAAAAACAGTTTCTGATTCATTCACATATCTAAAAGATATTTCTATCTAGACATGGAGGCCTGGACTTTCATTATGAGAAGAGAATGCAAAGGAGTTCTAATGAGCCAGTTATGGAGAATTCTGTAGAACAAACAACTCAGACAAATAGCAGTGTAGGCAGCAGTGAATAAGTAAATGTGTATCATGAACAAACTTCTTTAAACACTCCTGTAAGGAAGAAAAGTAGCAAAGCCAACTTCTAATCCACTAGCTGAATATGGTTAAGTAGGAATAAACAAGAGAATCCCATGGAAAGCAACTGCTTCTTCTGCAAATTATTTTGTTTTCTAAGCATATGATCCTCCTTAATGCCACCTGGCTTAACAAGTCTCATCAGCTCCTTAGGGGAGAAAAGGGAAGGAAAAATGGGGAATAGAAAAGGTAGAAAGAATGGCAGTTAAAACACGAGAGAGAGAGAGAGAGAGAGAGAGAGAGAGAGAGAGAGAGAGAGAGAGAGAGAGAGAGAGACCCTGTTTGAAAAAGACCTAAATAAATGAATAAGTTTTTAAAATTGAATTTACTTTTTAAGGTTATATTCTTATCCTCTCTCTATAGGGTGCCTCTTGGTGTTACCATGCCCTGTTATCAAAGTCACTGGGAAACATAACACCCCAATCAAGGCAGTGTGATAAAGGGCCCAGATCCATCAGGAATGAAAGTATGGCTCACATCTCCAGGTAAAGAACCAAGACCTGCTGAGGTGCTTGCTGAAGGTGGAGGAAATACAGATTGGGTAGTAGAAGATGGTAATCACAAATTCCAGCCAAGGCCACATGATCATTTACAAAGATGAGGGCTGTAACTGCCATGAGTGTTTTCTTGTCTTACTTTGCTAAGAATGTTTGTGTATATATACAACAATACCTTTGTTCTTCCTCTATTTCTCTATTATGCAATTAATATTAATTGAGATTATATCAAGATTATATCATTAGTTAACTGTTATGGTTTGATCCAGGTGTCCCCCACAAACAAATGAAAGTGTTCTGATTGATTGATCCTCAGCTGATGGCAGTTTGGGTTTTATAACCTCGCTGGAGCTGTGTTGCTGGGGGTGGGCTTACGGGGGTTATAAGCCAGATTCCCCTTGCCAGTATTTGGCACACCTTCCTGCTGCTGTTTGCAGTGCTATGGCAGAGGTGATGTCCACCCCTCTACTCATGCCATCGTTTTTCCTGCTATGATGGAGTCTCTTCTTGAGTCCGTAAGCCAAATAAACCCATTCCTCCACAAGCCACTTTTGCTTGGGTTCTTTCTGTGCAGCAACTAGAAAGCTGACTGCAACATTAACCATGATTAAATTTATATTTAACTTATTAAATATTAGAGACTAAGCATTCCTTGCTTTGCTTGTGTTGCAGGGTGATTATGTGTTTCAGGTTGGATAGTTAATATCATGCTAGGCAGAACTTCATCTTGTTACTGTCTTCATTTGGAAATTATGATGTAAGGAGATATGGTTTGATGTCAAGTTGACAAGGGGTAGACTTGTGATGGTTAACTTTTGTTGTCAACTTGACCTGTAGTAATTTTTGGTGGGTCTCTGATGTTGTTTACAGGAAGATGGCCCTCTCAGTAGGAGGGAAAGATTTAAGGAGGCTCAGGGTAGCTAGTAACAAACATCTTTTCATAGGAAGGCAGTGCAGGAAAGAAATTCCAGAGACTCAGCAAGTCAGCAAGTCTGGGAAAGGGTTGCAATGAAATCTCTCTTGTGGACTGAATGGCTACTGGTTCTTTGACTCTCGGGCTTACAAACTGCTCTTGTGGGACTGCTGCGAGCTAATCCAATAAATCCCCTTTTTATTACAATTCATTCTATTGGTTCTGTTCCTCAGGGGAACCCTGACTTATGCACCGTCATCTTCCATATAGCTGCTGAGTCATGCTGCTTGCTTCTCAGCTCATGCTGCTTCATAGACACGAGCCTCCTTGGTGTTCAATGACTTGGACTTCTGCCATTCCCTTATATGTTCAACTTCCTCCTGGAAGTCAGCCACTGTGCCCCCCAAATAAAGGTTGTCTGACTTCTTTGGGATTTATTCTATCTCAGGGTGTGTTTATATACAGCTGAAGGTCCAGATCATGATTGCCCAGTGACTGGCCACTATAGGCAAAGATCTGGGAAGGGTGGTATGTGATGCATGCTTTCATTTGGTCTCACCCTGACCATAGGTATTTCCCATTTCATCTTGAATGGTATCTTGCCTGGGATTCTGCAGTGGGATTGCTTGGCCGCACCTAAGTGAGGCCTTTTCCTTATTCATTTTTTTTCATGAAATAAGAACAGATGGCTGAAACTCAAGGTTGGCTTTTGAGGTGGCCCAGACTCATACCAAGGGCTCATTCATTTTGAAGTTTATTGTCCTCCACAGACTGGGGAATTTGAGGTCAAGAAGAGCTAGAAGGATGGAAGACTATTTAATTAATGGATTAAACAGAGGCCACTGCAGTTATTTTAAACAGAGGGCATTTTATAGATGAAATAAAGTGCTTATAAAAATTCATTGAACAGGAACTATTAGGCTAGATTTTCAGGAGTCACTTCCATGGGAGTTACCACCCTGAAGCTATTACTAGTAGATTCAAGAGAACAACCCAAACATGTAATCTGGGAATCAGAAAGCCATCATTGCTGCCACCGCTGTGCACTGCCCAGAAAGCTGTGTCTAATGCATGCCTTCTTAAAGCTATGCTGTCACTGGAGAAAAATATATTACACAGAGGCTTTGAAGAGGTATGTGTATTTAATGTCATTTTCTACAGGTACGGAGCAATAAAGTGACCCCTGTCTGACCACACAGCTCATTCTTAGTAATGTCGGAATCATTGCTAGGCTCTAGAACATTTCGTCTTTCTCTGGCCTGGGTGTGTGTTTATGTGTGTGTGTGGGTAGGTGTACGCATGTGTGCGTGTGTGCTGAAGCCACAGGTCAACACCAGGTATCTTCCTCAATATTTTCCACCTTATTTTTTTAAGGTTTAGAGACTTTATTAGATTAAGAGCAAAAGAGAAAGTACAGAGAGCTCCCGCCATGAGAGAGGCGGGGTGGTAAAGTCCCTCCAACTTATTTTTTGAGAAAAAGTCTTTCACTGAATTTAGAGCTCATGGATATGACCATATAACTAGCCAGTAAGCCCAAGGGATCCTTCTGCTAAACCTCCCAATTCTGGGATTTTAGGCACATACCATCAAGCATGGATTTTATATAGGTGCTGGGAATCTGAATTCATGCTTGCATAGCAAGCAATTTATCGACTGAACCATCTCCCCAGGCCTCTATAGATAATTTTTTTCTTTTTTTTATTATCCATAATTAGATAGACTTAATAAGGGCATAATGTGTTGATGTCTCCAATTCCCCTATTTCCCTCTTCTCTGCTTGACATTTTGCCCCTTGTGAGTCTGTGAAGCTGCAGGTAGGTAGGCAGACCCTGCTGCGTGAAGACTCCCTGGGATCATCACTCCATGAGGCCACTCACTATTAACTTTACTTGTAATTTTAGTTATAGAGCAACAGGTACAGGCAACACTGAAACAAAAGTGTGTCATGTGTATGTATCTATGCTGTAAGCATGTGAGGGAAGGATAGGTGGGGCAGGCACCTTCAGGATTTCCTTGTAGTGACCTGTCGTAGTCAGCCACATGCCGCTGGAATGAATCTTCAAACCAGGCACAGTTTTGGGGGAGGAAAGTATTTATTTGTAGCTATGGATACAGGGGAAGTTCCAGAAGGCGAAAGAGGCTGCTCCCCTTTTATAGGTCCAAGCAGAGAGAGAAAGCCATACACCAACACCACACACACAGAACAGAAAACAGGTAGGCGGGGCAAAGAGAAAATTTCTTCCCCTTTATATAGCCTTAGGGTGGGGTCTTACAAGCCTTCCCCAGACTTAATGGCTTCCCGAGTTTCTGGAATTTCCTTCCTGCATGGCCCACACAGGAAAGGATGTTTACTTCCATCTCCTTTGAGCTTTCTTACATCCTGCCCCCTACTGAGAGGTTGCCTTCCTGTGAACATCCTCAGAGACCCACCCAATATTACTTGAAAGGTCAAGTTGACATCAAAACTTAACCATCACATGACCCCTCCCTTCTCTGCTTTGAGGACCATTCTGGGAAAGAGATGGAAAAGTCCCATAGCACATCACAATGTTTTGCTTTTCTTAGATTTTTGTCCACATACATACATACATACATACATACATACATACATACATACATACATACATACATATTGTTTTCTTTTCAAGGTAGGGTCTCACTGTAACCCAGGCTGACCTGAAACTCACTCTGGAGTCCCAGGCTGGCCTCCAATTTACAGCAATCCTCCTACCTCTGCCTCCCTCATGCTGGGATTAAAGGGGTGAGCCACCACGCCCAACCCCAATGCACTTTTTTTTGATTGACATTTCTAAATAGTTTAGTTGACAAATTCTTTGAACTCTCTCTCACTGATGTAATTGATTGTCCTTTCTCTATACTTCCAATGCTCCCCATTTGCTCCTGGATTATAGGACAAATCACAGGCTGTCTTGTGTTATGATAACTGACTCGTGCTGTTTCCTCTGTTCCTAGGCAGAGGTCGAGTCTGATTTGCCCTTGAGGCCCAGTGCCTAGCAGGGTGCTTTACACAGGGAATGAAGGTGTTAACGGGACAGAAGTCATCTCTGGTTCTTGCTTCCTCTGTGGGTAATGTAACATGGGATAGCATGTAGACAGGGCCATGTGACCAGGTCTAGCTAATGAAAGGACAACAGTAATATGTCATGTCTAGGCTACAGCTAAAGGTCTTGTGTGAACCTCTACCTTTTTCGTTTCTGCTTTGGGGGTCCCACTTTGAGATGGCAAAGAATAAACCAGAGTGGCCGGTAGAATGGCTACAATCAGTAAGAACTTGGCACCAACAGGCAGTACACTTTTTCTGAACCCAGCCATCAACAGTTAAGGGTTTGTTTCCTGAGCCCTCGATGGTCCTTGCTAACTAATACCGGTGATCATGGAGTCCTGACATTGCTCACATAGCCTACAGACCTACAGACGGCTTTTTAGAATTGCATCATGTGTTTGTGCCTTCCATTTCCTTACTCAATGTATAACCTCCTCTGCTCAACTTTGAGAACTCCAAAGGAGAGAGCACAACAAGTTGTTAAACTCCACAGGAACCATGGAACCATGTGAGCAGGAACCACCACCTGATTCAATTGTGTCTAGAAAAGACAACGGTCACTTGGAAAGCAATGGCTATCTAGGCAGATGGGAAGACATCTTGGCCAGGATTTGCTGTGTCTTTGATCCCCTGAAGGAATTCACGACCATGGTGGCTCCACTTCTTCACCTTGGCACATGTTAATTTTACTTAATTGGGCTCCAGGGAGTTCAGGGAGATATCAGTTAATTCAATGACTTTTCACTTCTTGTGCACATATATGTGTGAATGGCAGCTTAATGCATTTATTACAGATATGCATTTATCTGGTATATATACATTGTGGTTATATACATGCAATGTTTGCAGATTGTTTTTAAGAACTTTGCAAAAATTCAGCAGATAGTAGATGTTTCAATCTGAATTTCTCTTTGCCAACACAATCACAGAATATTTTGTCTTCATTGTAGCATTTTTTAAACATTTCTTCCCTCTGCACACCATTCCCCTCTCAGTAAAGTGGTATAATGCTTTGCTTTTCAGGCCATATGGGGGCTGGGGGGTGGATGTTAGTAAAGGAATTGGCTTTCTACTTGGAAATTTGTAGATATTTAATTTAAAATTTTGGAAGCAATTATATACTACACTTAGGTAGAACTTTGTTGTTTTTTTTTTTTGAAATCTATTTTTTTGTTTTTTTAATTTTTTTAAGGTAGGCTCTCACTCTAGCCCAGGCTGACCTGGAATTCACTATTTCAGGTTGTCCTTGAACCCACAATGATCCTCCTACCTCAGCCTCCCAAATACTGGGATAAAAGGCTATTTATTTATTTGATAGAGAAAGATGCAGAGAGAGAATGGGCACACCAGGACTTCTAGCCACTGCAACAAACTCTAGATATATGTGACACCTTAGGCATCTGACTTTATGTGGTGTTATAATCAACTTTCTCTTTACTGTGACAAAGAACCCCACAAAAGCAGCTTGTGGAGGAATAGGTTTATTTGAGCTTACAGACTATAGGGAAAGCTCCATCCTGGCAGGGAAAATGATGGCATGACCAGAAGGGTGGACATCACCTCCACTACAGCACTGCAAACAGCAGCAGGAAGGTGTGCCAAACACTGGTAAGAGGAAGCTGGTTTATAATTCCATAATCCCGCCCCCAACAACACAGCTCCTGCAAGGTTCTAATTCCCAAACTGCCATCAGCTGGGGGTCAAGCATTCAGAACAGATACGCTTGAGGGGGACACCTGGATCAAACCATCACAGGTGGGTACTGGGGAATTCAATCCAGGTCCTTAGGCTTTGCAGGCAAGCACCTTAACTGCTGAGCCATCTCTCCAGCCTAGAACTTTATTTTAAAATACTTTATTTTAAAATACTTTATTTTAAAATTATAGTTGGGTTCTTTGGGGTCAGTTTTATTTCTCCTCCCAATTTTTACTTTTAATTGCAGAAAATGAAGCTCATGGAGCAGACAGTGATGTGTGCAAGGTCACATAACAGGAAGTGGCAGAGCTGGGACCAGTGACTGTCATCTTGAAGTGATAGCTGGGAGGAATGGTACAGTGGTGGTTACAGTGCCTGTAGAAAGCAGAGGTGTACCCAATGGGGTTCTATTACTGTATAGATACAGGTCACCCCTTCTTATGACTCCTTGTTCATCTAGTTCTAAGCGAGGCATCATCATGACCCCATCAGCCTCATCCAAGTTGCACCTGCAAAGAAAGCTGGTATGTTTTGGAAACATGCTATGTAAACCATCTTGGATAATCAAGGCATGGAGAAAAAAAGGAACACATTTCTAGAAACTGCTCTGTTATATATACATAATTAGGTAAGTCATAGTCACTCACTGGGCTAGAAGGTCATTCTCTCTATATTAAAATGTAAGAAATAAATTATGGCTCTTCTCTGGGGTATAATAAAACAACCAGAGGTTTGGACCTTAAACCAGAGATATATCACATCTCATATGCCTCTTCTTCCCAGATGCCAGAGAGTCAAGGTGGTGGCTTAGTTCAGGATGGAGAATAATTATTCATGTCAATATTTATCCTATCCCAACACTCAAATGAGCTCCTTTAATTATCAAGCTGAAAAACACCTCCCCCTTGTTACCTGCTTTCCTGCATACCATGGTCTGATATAGTGATTCATTTCTATTAATGTGGAAGTGGAGGGGGTTGAGCTGCCCATCTATTTTGCCAGGGATTTGGGGATAGGATCAAAGTTGGTTTCATTTCAGTAGGGTCCCCTGTGAGCTGTTAATTACTTGGGTTTCCAATCTGATGGCATTTAAAACAGAATATTGAATTACACCTGTGTTTGGGGGTCAGTTTATCTTCTGATATGAAGGTAGATTTGTGGCAGGAAGGAACAGGAGGAAATGAAGTTAGTTTTCTTCCTGTGTTTGATGGGGGGGTGGGAAGGTATTTGTTGCTGAAATATTCCTCAGGGTTTCACATGCTGGGTTAAACCAAGAGGGAAAATTATGTTTCAGGAACTTCAAGTAAGAGCAGACCTTCAATTATCCTCCCAGCAGATTAAAATGTTATCTTAGATTTGTTAATATGAAAGATAACTCACAAGCTTACAGTGGGGGTGGGTTTTAAGTACTTACAGTGAATAGAAGACTAGTTTGGTAGAAAACAAAGTGGAATTAATATTTCTGACTTCATACTCTAACATTCTTGAACATGGAGATTGAAAATTTCTTGAAAGTAAACATTTTTGTTCACTTGTTACAATTGTAACAATTCACACTTGTTAGAGGAAGCTTCCTTATTTTAGAGTACTTTATTGCTCAGTAATATCTAGACACACCCTTTTTAAAAATATCTTTATTATCATCAATAAATTAGATCATTGTATGAGCAGATCTTGTGATGGTACCCCTATTTCCCTCCTCTGCTTACCCAACCCACTTGGGGGCTCTCCTTGTGGGCATACTGAATCAGTCCATGGGGTAGGGAGTTATGAATTGACAAGAGGTAGCCAGTTCCCCCCCCCCCCTTTGCAGACACTCCTTTCTTGATCCTTGAGCTGCAAAAGCCCTTCCCTATGGGGGAGTGCCTTATCCTTAGGGTCCATCTCCCATTTCCCTAGCCCAGAGGCTTTGCTTCTTGCCTCTGTCACACCCTCTATTAATTGTTTCAAAGCATTGTTCACCGTGTGTGTGTGTGTGTGTGTGTGTGTGTGTGTGTGTGTGTGTGTGTGTGTGTACACTATAGTCATCTGTCACACTTCCCCTATGTGATCAGTCAGGGACTAGGGTGGTCTCTAAACTCAGGTATCCCCAAGGTTTAGCGCCATACCTGTCACACTGTGAAAGTCTTCTACCTGTTTAGTGAGGGATGAACTCGTGGACGGCTGACCAAAGCCTGGCTAAATCTTCTCTTTCCATAAAGCACTGATTAAGCCCTTTGGAGGACATGATATTCAGCTTCATCTCCTATAATTCTGAAGCTGAAACTGTGTGTGTGGACTCCACCATTTTGCCTGGAGAACATTTTGACACCACTGTATTTTCTGGTAGCTGAACTGTCAAACCAATAAAACTACTGGGGCTTCTTTGGTTGGTGTGATTCTTTGGTTCTATATTTTTCTGTCTCTCCTCTTATTTTCTCTCTTGCTTTTTTTCTCTCTCATTCTTGCCTTTATTTTTGCCTCACAAAAACTGCTGACCCACTTTCTCATGGATTTGCTAAGAAATAAACACAAGCCATATTTCCTTTATCAAATTCATAATGGCTGTTACTGGTAGAACTGATGGTAACAAAATGAAACTGACAATAACTGAACGACTCACGGTGTAATTGGTTATTGGCTGGAAAATGGATGGCAAAATTAAATCTTCTTGTCAAAATTTAGAAGGGCAAAATTTGATCTGGGAAAAATGTGGACTTTGTGGAAATAAAGAGAGCGCTAAATGGCCGATGCCATAGCTTAAGATTGAATATGGCTGAAAAATGTGATTAAAATTTTTGTAACAATAAAATTTCTGAGGAAAAGGATGGATGCTGACTGAATATCAGTAAAATGAAAATAATGATAAGGTAAAAAATCATTTACATTATTTAATCAAGACTAGGCAAGGTTGAAAGAAACTCAGCCAATAAGTCTTCAACTACAGAAAAAGCTATTTATCGTAGTGAAGAATGGATAGCCATTCTTTTCCACTGATAAAGGGAAAAGTCTGAGAATGCAAGAGGAAGATTAGGGAGAACTTCCTGTCCCCAGGGGGCTGAGAAACCCTAGAAGCATTATGAGCAATTGGGATGTTAGAGAAATGTCTGAGATTTATAGAAAAAAAGTACAGTAGAAGCTATGATTTTTGAAGTGGTTTAAGGACTTTGCTTTCTCTTTGCTTTCTGACTGAAGACGCAAAGATGAATCAGGAGGTTTTGCCCTATTGAGGATTCTTTCAGGCACATATTCCTATGATCTTAAGATTTTTAAATTCCGAAGTGCTTTGGTATGAAAATGAAATTATGCTATTTAGAAAACAGAATGAGAAGGTCTTGTTGAGAAGTTGTTTTACATTCCAATTTTAAAACTTCTGGTTTTGTTTAAATATCTTAAATACGTTTATGGGCTTGGTTTTGCAGCTATAACAGCTTCGAGGAATTATTCCTTTATATGTACAATAGGAAAATGTGATTATTTGTTTTAGGAGAGAAAACATACAGGTTATATAGGTGATGAATCTTGGGTTCTATGTGTGTGTGTGTGTGTGTGTGTGTGTGTGTGTGTGTGTAATATATTCACACACCCACTCATAGGCATATATATGAATATAAGTGAAAAATACAGAAAATTAT
>PVHP010017053.1:0-34776 GCA_004024765.1 Zapus hudsonius
GGGGGGGCATCCTAATTTTTGTTGTCACAACGATGAGGGGGCCAGGGATGTTATATAACTGGGAGTGGGCAGGATGAATCATTTTCTCAAATTCCAATATTCTGCTGTACCTAGGAGCATGATGCTCGATTTTCCATGAATTGGATGACTAAGGAAGATATATTTTGGGGGGCGGGGGTTGGGAATTTGCCACTTCCTCAGTACGAATGTCACCCTCGATACCAGGTCATGATACACTTGAAGCTGTGACACTCACAGTGACATTCTGCACAAGTGTCAGCCCTTGATATCCTTCATACCATTTTGTCCAAAATTTTATAATTATATGAAAATAAGCATTGTTTTATTACAAGCTAAGCTTTTTTTTTTCGAGGTAGGGTCTCGCCCTAGCCCAGGCTGACCTGGAATTCACTCTGTAGTCTCAGGGTGCCCTTGAACTCACGGCGAGCCTCCTACCACTGTCTCCCGAGTGCTGAGATTAAAGGCGTGTGCCACCACACCCGGCTCTTATTTGGGTTTTCAAGGTAGGGTCTCACTCTAACCCAGGCTAACCTGGAACTTACTCTGTAGTCTCAGGATGGCCTCGAACTCACATCGATCCTCCTACCTCTGCCTCCCGAGTACTGGGGTTAAAAGCATACGCCACCATGCCTGGCTTTAAGCTGTTTTTAATATCTCTTTTATACCTACTTCACAGTTGTTTTAAGAGTTCAATAAATTTGGGCTGGAGAGATGGCTCAGTGGTTAAGGTGCTTGCCTGCAAGACCTAATGACCCAGGTCCGGTTCCCCAGTATCTACGTAAAGCTCCATGTACAAAGTGGTGCATGTGTCTGGAGTTCATTGGCAGTGGCAGGAGGACCTGGCACATCTTTCCTCATTCTTTCTCTCCTTCTTTGTTTGCAAATAAATAAATAAAATTATTTTTCAAAGTTCAATAAATGTCTCCCGTTCCCATGGTTTTTCTATATTTGATGAAAGAAAACAGTCACTAAAGCTTTTCTGCTTGTCTATAAAGTGAACCACCACTGGTTAGGTGGTACTGCAGTGTCCCCATCAGAGCCTGCAGACCACCCACGCCACCTTGACTCTATTACTTGTGTCTGCCTTTCCTTCTTCTGAATCTGGAGCCATCCTGACAGGGTGTGGCTGGAGGTAGGAGTGCTTGCTTGCTGCTTACGCACGAGCCAGAACCCATAGAAAAAGCCAGGCACAGCCGCATATGTGCCTGCGATGCCAGCACTTGGGCTTGACAAGAATCAGAGCGTTTCAGGTTCAGTGAGAGACCCGGTCTCACAATAGACACTGGACATCCTCTTCTGGCTTCTGCACATGCGTGCACAGGACACATAGGACCGACGCACATGCATACATCCACCACACAGTAGACACACACATGCAAATACATACACAACACACAAAAAGGAAAAGGCTATCTTAATTAATCTGAGTTCATGTATCTGAAGTATTTAGTGTAGTACCTGGCATATCAGAAATGCTATCAGATATTATGGTACTAATATGCTAGAAAAGTTAGATGTTAATTGATAAATATTTTTTAAAAGAAGGGAATATGTATTTAAAGTCCAATCAAGTCTCTTCTAGGTTTACTATTATAATAATCTCAACCATTTGCAACTACATGTGCTCAGATGTCATACAAAGCGCTTGAGTTTTCTTCTTGGCTAGTAAAGAAATGTGCTAAGCGCTGTGGCCAATTTTCTCTGAGCCCTTCACACTAGTGCTTGTCCTGGGAAAGAACAGCACAACTGGACACTTTCGTTCAACCTTCGCCCATGGCGTGGTCTTCGTGTGCAAGGCTAACTGTCCAGAGAAAGGGCTGTGGCCACGAATGGTTCTGAGCCATGGTTGCTATGCTTCCCTTCATTGTCTTTTGTTAAGACAAAAATGAATGCAATGTGAATAAAGTTTGTAATAGATGGTTCATTGGTGGCATCTTTATATATGTGCTACTCATCTTGAGAATAATCTCATTTTCTTTCAGATAGTGATAACAGCAATGACTGTGTTTCAAGCAGAATGCAGTCACCTCATGCATATTATTTCTAATCCTTAGAAATACTTGAGTATTGGGCTGAAGAGATGGCTCAGCGGATAAGGCACTAGCTTCCAGTGCCTAAGGCCCTGGGTTCAATTCCCCAGTACCCACATAAACCAGATGTACAAGGAGGCAGCCCTGGCGCTCTCTCTCTCTCTCTCTCTCTCTCTCTCTCTCTCTCTCTGCTTGAAAATGAATAAATAAAAAATATTTAAAAAAAAGAAATACTTGAGTATTATGTAATTCTATCCCTATTTCACAGAAGAGGAAACTGTGTAAAGGGTTACTGAACTTTTCCAAGGTCATACATCTCAAAATTGGTGATGCTGGGAGTCAAATTTCAAAACCTAAGCATATGGGCTACAGGCCACTGAGAAATCCAGCTGGAGCTGAGCTGAAAACCTTCTTCCTGCTGACTAGCTCTGAGGATGCTCGAAAGAACCGTGCAGCATGCAGCCTTTTATGGGCTTAAGCCATGGTCTTAACCAGCAGTGGACCCTACAAGCCTTAGAGCTGGTCAGAGAGGCCAAAGGTGCCAACTGGTACAATGGTGGCATGGCTGTTTGGGGGGAAACCAACAGCTCTCTGATTGGTTTGGGGAAAACCAACAGCTCTCTGATTGGTTTGGGGAAAACCAACAGCTCTCTGATTGGACTAGAAGGCAGCTCCAGAGAAGGGAATTCATGCCTGGTACCTCAGTCAAACCTAGTGAAACACCTAAGCCTCAGGGGGGAAACTACTACTGTTGTCTGCCTAAATGCATACATTATGTCCACCAAACTGCCCTCTAAACATTCATGTTCATGCCCCTATATTAACGCTATATTAATGCTGTTCTCACTTTTGGCTAGAGAAGCTTCTCTGCTCAGATGATGGTGACCACTAGGGTGACTCAAAGCTCACCAAAGTGCTGAGAAGTGACAGTGAGTGTTCAGCACCAAGTGAGACATCTTTGTCACACCCTCCAAGGCTCAGGGACAATTGCAGAAGAGGTGTGGGAACAATTTAAGAGACAAAGGACAGGATGGCTGCTTACAACACTGTCATCCAGACAGAAATGGCCTTGACATTCATGACCTCACAGCGGCTGACACTGTGACGAGACCTACATAACAACATCAAAATAGAAGAAAGTCAAACTGGATAGAAGAAGGGGTTTAGTGGAGGGAGCTTTAGGGAGGGGGGAGGTGGGAAATCACAGGAGGGGATTATAACCATGGTGTATTGTCTATAATTATGGAAGTTTTCAACAAAAGTTTTTTTTTAAAAAAAAACAACCTAAGTATATTCTTCCTTCTCATTCTGCTTCCATAGTTACAAGTCAGGAAACCTCACTCGAGAATCCCTAAAGGAGCAAGGTTCTTCTCTGAACTTGGACTTGAGTATTGGTTACGTTTCTCATCACTATGACAAAATACCTGCAAGAAGCAGTTTCTGGGAGGACGGACTTCTTTTGGCTCAGAGTTCGAGGAGATGCAGCCCAACGTGGGTTACATGAAAGGTTACAGCCGTGGTGGTGGAACCGTGGTCATACCTGAGTCAATCTGGAAACAGAGTGAAGCAGGAAGTAGGTCCAGGCTATAAACCTCCAGGTCTGCACTCCAGCGACACACTTCCTCCAGCCAGACCCCACATCTTAAAAGTTCCACAAGCTCCAAAAATGACACCACCAACTTGGGACCAATGTTCAGACACATTCAAACCATGAGACCTTCTTTAAGTCAATAAGAATCAAAAATATTGGAGATAGTATAGAATTCACTTCAATATTTCATTCCATTTAAAGGCACAGGGACCAAAACCACATCCCTGCATTCGGAACGTGAACACGCATTGGCAGAGGGAAGTTGTTACTGGACGACTGATGTTTGTGCCAAGGCTTTGGGTCACCTTGGGCTGTTTCAGAGATGGTAATAGACAAAATGCCCTGATTACTTTTCCCCATAAGCCACCAACCCAAAGGGAGAGACAAGGAGATGGGTTGTGGGAATTCTCTGTCCTTCATACCTGGGAAGACCCAGTCTCACAGGCCCCTGTGCCAGAGCCTTCCCCCAAAGGAGTTCTACCACCGCGTGCCCAAGGCAGACTTCATTGTGCTGAGATCTGATTCTTTCATCTCTCAGGTGATGGCCAGGTCCTAAGGTGGCCACCAAGCAAAAACAGCCTCATTTACTTGTTTCAGTATATCACAGATGTATAACCATTTCCTATAAAAATGAGTTTTATAGAAAAGATTAGAAAGCACTGTTATGAAATTCATAGTACAATATGATTATGTTTCTAAATGCATAATATTTGAGTAATAATAATAAATCTTTATAGATACCAGGTCACATTTTTACAAAGCATATCAATAATTTGGGACAAATTTATGTGTCTTAATAAATCTTTTCTTTTCTGCCCAGCCATATTATCCTCTTAAAAAATGTTTATTTATTTATTTGAAAGCAGAGGGAGGAAGGGAAGGAGAGAGAGAAGGAGAGAGAGAGAAAGACAGAGAGAATGAGCACACCAGGGCCTCCAGCCACTGCAAACGAGCTCCAGATGCATGTGCATCTGGCTTTATGTGAGCACTGGGGAATCGAACTCGGGTCATTAGGTTTTGCAGGGAAGTGCCTTAACAGCTGAGCCATCTCTCCAGCCCCCATATTATTCTCTTTATGCTGCACAAGTCCTTGTTCAAAGCATGCTTTTAGAGTAGAATATAAGTGAGTTGGTCTTGAAATGATACTCTTTTAGTTCTTTAAATCTGTTATGAAAACTGATTCCAAATCAATTAGCATCACTAGTATTATAAAGACAGAACTACACATATTAACTTCTGTGCTTACTAAAGACAACACTGAACACATCAGTATGTACGTGTCAAGAATAAAAAGTGAGCAATGAGAATGATTTTATTTTAGAATTTAACCAATAGTATTATTTACTTCAAAGTACTCTAGGGTCTATGTGACTTTTCCAGTGCTGCTGGGTGTCACTGTAGAACATTAACGTTAAGGACTTTAGAGCCTGGCTGGGCTGATCTAGTCTTACACAGATGGAGGAGGAAAAGTGATGTCCAGAGTCACAGCTAATAATTAGACAAGACATGAATCCAGTTTATATTGCCAGTTAAGTTCTTGCCTAATACAAAAATATGAAATATCTTTAAGAGTCACTGTGGCCTCAGCACCCAGACTAGCTACCTACAAATGAGAAATTTCGTCTGCTCACCTCCATATCTTACAAAGATCCTCATCTGTTATTTGCTCTGACATGAAAAAGGCCGGAAGCATTAATCTAAACTGATCATAACTGCTCTTTTACCCCGATTCCAGCTTCTAGATGTGAACCAATATATTAATCCACACATTCGGGGTTTTATCTGTCTACAATGTAAGAATATAAACATAGCTGAAAATTATTTATGTTGCTTAAACACATATATTCTAGGGTTCACTTGGAAAGTATGTTTTTGGTAAAAATAAAGTGGAGGAGGGCCATTCCCTCTGTGGTAACTTCCAAAATCAATCCTACAGTTGGAAATCAGTCCAGTTATTTTCACAAGGAAGCGTGGTGAAAATTTTCAGCACTCAATCCACATTCTAGAGGTAGGTGTGGCGGAGCACACGCTTAATCTCAGCACGTGGGTGGTGAAGTAGAAGGATCACCATGAGTTTGAGGCCGGCCTGGAAATCCAGAGTGACTTCTATATCAGCCTTGGCTAGAGTAAAACAGTACCTCAAACACCCCGACCCAAACCCCCACATTCTATGTCCTATATAGTTATGCAGTTATAACTCACTCAGCATTGTTAGAAAAATGCTAAGACTGTCCCCACAATTCCCTGGTGTAATCCCCGCCTCTAAAGAGTTACAGTGCACGACTTGCAACTTGCTTCTAAGTAACAGGCAGAGGACAGAATGTCACCACACAACTGTGCTGCTATATGGCAAAAGTGGTAATTTCCAGATACGATTAAGGTCCCTAATCATTTGACTTTAACCAAAAGAGGCAAAATACTAGAGGGTCTGACATAATCAGGTGAGCCCCTGAAGAAGGGTCAAGACGTTAGAGAAGCAACTGTCTCTTTTCTACTTGTGGCTGTGAAGAAGAAAACTCCATGTCTTCTACAAACCAAGCAGAAATAAACCCTGCCAACAGCCTGTGGGAGCTGAAAACAGGTCCTTTTCCAAGCGTGTCTCTTAGGCAAGGAGCCAGCCCACACCTTGACCTCACAGAGAACCAGCAGGGCCTGATCTCACTTTAGGAGACTGAAAAGAGAACCAGCTGAGCCATGCCTGGATTCCTGATCCACAAAACCAGGGATCCTGAACACATGTGATTTTCAGCTGCTAAATGTGCAGTGACTTGTGCCACCAGAGAGGAAAGGGCTCACAAGGCACCCGGAGGCGCCCCCCAGATGCCCAGCCCACCTCACCTGCACCTCCATGCCTGCAGGCTCCTCCAGTAGACGCAGCAGATGCTGTTTCTCTTGAGACAGTTGTTCCAGGCGGCCCTCCTGGGCAGCGAGGCTCTTACACAGCTCTTCAATTCTCCTAGGCAAAGACAGGCAAGAGCAAACCCTTGCTTGCAACCACTTTATTGTCCCACTTACTTCTGCTGAGACTCCTGACCGCCAACAAGAGAATGTTCTTGCTGGGTTCCATGGAAGACTCACGTGGAACAGGAAAATCTTTGGCTGTGGGCCATAAAGTCTTAGAAAAGGTGGAAGGTTCCACCATGGATCCTTAAAGGGAACAGTGTGGCAGCATTACGATCTCATAGCGTGGGGGAACAGGCAAAGAAGAAACAATGAAACACCGCCATGATGCAGGGACAATGGATGAACTGGAGAAGGCAGAGATGGGAGGCCAGGAGGCAGGGGGGGGGAGGTCAGGGACCCCGGCACCACCATCCCAGAGGCTCACCCTCCCTGGAGGTCTCTTGCCATTATACAGCCTTTAGAAGGTGGGATGCTGTGGGTTGAACAAGTACCTGTCTCTCTGAGCCAGAGCCTCAGGGTATTGGCTAGGCTCGCCCTGGTCTCCGTGTGCATCTTCCTTGTCTCTGATCGCACTCCTCAGCTTCTCCGAGAGCTCCAGGTTGCACTCTTTCTCCGCCTCCACCAGAGCTGCCATTCGGGCTGCTTCGTTCTTGGCTAGCCTGGATTCCTGCAGAAATATGGAAGGTTCTCTAAGACACAGAGACACTTGCTGCCCCGGAGAAGGGAAGCAGAGGGGAGGCCAGAAGCCAGGGTGGCCAGGGAGAGGTTAGGGACCCTGGCACCTCTCACCTCCTGCAGCAGCTGGATCTTGGTCTCCAGGAGGGCATGAGCGTGCTCTGTCTCCTGCTGCCGCTCCTCAAACTGGCGCCGGAGCTCAGCCTCATTCTGGCTGCTGAGATTCTCCACATCAGCCCTAAAACCACAGGGCTGGTTAGGGCCACACGCAGAACTTCCAAAGAGACATGAAAGGCCAACCTCAGGCACTCCTGGGAGGGCCCTGGCCTCTTGGCTGCTAGCAAGCAGGAAATGCCTAACTCCCTGGAGACCTGGTGAGTGTCACCTCCTGAAGAGGAGGAACTCTCAGCGGGAGGCTGGTGGGCAGCGCCATGTTCACCATCATCCCTCCCTGGACTCTTCCAGTTATTTACATTGCTTTCCTAGAGGACTTTGCTTGCTGGGTGGGTTTAGAGTGTTCGTTCCATTTAGGTTGCTGAGACAGGATAACTATTTAGCCACAGGAATGACCTCCTTCTTTAGAGCCAAAATGCATGCAGGACTGCCCTGAAAACGGGAACCGTGGAGCTTCTGCCCAGTTTTCTATGGTAACTGTGTGCAGAGCTGACATTTAATCTGTAGCTCTGATATTCCCAGGAATGACTGTCCAGGCACTAACACGAAGTGAGTAAGGTATCATCAGTTTATTTATAGTGGACAACAGCTGGCCTTGGATATCTGAGGATTAGAAATTTGGGCGCAGTATCAGGTGCTGAGTGATCTTAATTCCGGTCGGGCTTTATTCCTGTCTTAAACCATTTGTTGAGAACCGTGAAACACCTTCTTGCTCCCACAGCAATGAATAATCCTGCATTATAGGCTCCTGAAGCACCAAGCCCCATGCACTTTAATAGTGGCATCCATGGAGACCTAGTTGGGCTTCCCAAAAGATTTCAGGGTTCCCTGGTTGAGACAGAACACTACTCGGTGCCATCCCAGAGGCTCACCCTACCTTGAGTTCTCCTATCATTAAACAGTTTTAGAAAGTGCAAGGGTTTTGGGTGTGCAAAGGACGAAAGTCAAAGAAATCACCCAAGACCCCCAAAATTTCCAGTTCTAGGAATTAACCTTTCCTTTCACACCACATCCTTTGATAAACTCAATAGATGATTCTTGGCTACCAGCTTTAGGGAATGGAGTAACTTCTCTGAGTAACTCAGCCACAAATGCCTGATTTAAGAGACTACAGTCATTGGGAAGTCAGAAGGACCTTAAACTGAGACAATGTCAACTCTCTGTACCTCGGTTTTTTCATTTTTCAAAATATTAGGCCACCTAAACCAAAGTAGAGATGATGTAAAAAATTTTAAAGTATCACATAAATGTCAAAATATATTACTCAATTATTATGTTTTTCTAAAATCCACTTCCTACAGAAAGTGAGTTTTTTAAATTGCTACCATTAAAGACTCAACCCTATAAAGAAAATCCTTTTCTTTAATACTGAAGTGTTAAATAATGCCAACATTGCATATTAGCGAGAATGGTTTTGAATATTCTGATCTTATTAGATATCATTCTAAATATCAAATTTTATAGACATAGAAGGAATATCATATAAAACTGAACATATATGGATCATTGGCTATCATCTTTAAATATTTCAATAACAACTTTGATAATACCTATCATTTGAAAAAAATGATATAGAATAAAAATTATAAAATTAATGCATTTACTTTGAAACAAGGTTTTGTTGTGGAGTCTATTCTAAGCTTGAACTTGCTGTTAGCTCAGGCTAGCCTCCAACTTGAAGCCTTCCTGCCTCAGCCTCACAAGTGCTGGGATGCGTAGGTGTATATGATACATCTGCATACAAGTAACCGTTTTAACAAAAGTATATCAAGGAATTCAACTCTTCTTCCCATCGTAAACTCTTATCTTGCTACCTTAATCTAAGTAATTTCAAAGAGTTTGGTAACAAAACCCTTCAGGGACTTTTTTCTATGCATAATCAAGCAAGCACATGCACACGCAGAGAGGCTTCTCCTCTGAACATCATTCAGCACTGCCCCTCTTCACTTCCTCTCTCAGAGTCCATTCTTTGTAATAACTGCACATTAGTTGATGGTTGATTTTACTGAATTGTCTTTGACCATTGCTTAATTAGTGGATGGTTGTTTTAGGATTTTTTTGGCCATTACAAAGAATAATGGAGGAAGTATTCTTAGTTACCATTTCATGAGTGCTTTCGTTTATGAGAACAGAGTCTTTTAGGGATTACATGATGATTTAAGACACCATCAATACCAAAAATAATATCATAATCTCGTTTTCTCCAAAGGAGTATGAGAGTGCCCATTTCCCTAAACATTACGGTAGTGCTTAATTTTGTTGGACTGACAGATAATTTCTGAGAAAGGTTATTTGCATATGTCTCTTTTTCTAAAGGCAGAGGCACTCACTGTTTCCTGCGCTTTAATGTTTAGAAGGAAGTTTCTATGTTATGTTAGGTTGATACATTTATCAATCTATGGCAAGGTCTATCTGATCTAGTGACAGAGTCCAAGAACATTAAACATGAAAAGCTAATGTTTCCCTTCCCAAACTGAACAGCACATTCAAATGTCAGAGACAAGGTTCCGGTGCCAAATCTTACTCAGACTCGAGCTGGACTGTGGAAAAAGAAGAGCTCACACCTTCAGACTCTGTTCTGCAGAGTTCAAGCTGCGACTCACCATGCTTTGTGCTGTTTCTTGTCCTGAAGCTCTTGTTTCAGGCTCTCCACTTCCACCTTCAGCTCGATGTTCTGAAAAGCACATTAATTGCCATAAGTTGCTGAGCCTCTTCAGCCCCGATTCCTCTTGAAGCTGGTCTTGGTCCACAGCTCACCTGGTCTCAGCTCTTTTTATAACCCTTGACTTAAGCGGAGATCCGGATGGACCCACAACATAATCAAGAACAAATGAACCATAAAGCTTCAAGATGTCCCTTCTCTGGGACTGGAAAGACAGCTGAGTGATCAAGAGCTCTTGCTGAGCTCCCCAAACCAGCGCCAAGGGCCAGCTAGGCTGGCACTGGCTTCAGCAAAACAGCAAGTGAGACTCTGTCTCAAACATGGTGAAAGCGAGGACTGACACCCCAAGGTTGGCCACTGACCTCCACATGCACAGTGCACATGTGCCCCCCCCTTTATTCGCTTTTTTCTTTTTTTGGTGTGTGTGGGGGTTCGAGGTAGGGTCTCACTCTAGCCCAGGATGACTAGAATTCACTCAGGCTGGCCTTGAACGCAGTGATCCTCCCACCTGTCTCCCGAGTGCTGGGATTAAAGGTGTGCATCACCACGCCCGGTCACTTTCTCTTTTATTCAGGTTTATTAATCCTCAACACATAGGCCAACTGTTCCTCACTAAAACATTAAAGAACAGATAGTATATTAGAACAAATGTTTCCCACAAATACAGATGTGCTACAGAAAACAAAATTGCTGCATATAGAATTATATTCTTAAATACCTAGGAATTTAATTATTAAAGAAATTTTGTTGTGAATATTTTAAAACAATGTCAATTTACTGGACTTTCATAAGTTAAGCTGAGAGGTATCTCTGATGGCAAATCTATAAAAGAAACAGTTCTTACTGAGGCAACACATAAGATTTTGGCAAACAGAAAAAGAAAATAAAGGAAGCCCAAGTGAGGTAATATGAAAAATTATATGCATGATGTGTTCTTTGCAGGTTAAATGGCCTTGGATGTGGTGAGGAGTGACAAATGAGTACCAGAAACTAACTGGCAACTAGCTTGTGAAAATCAGGCCAAGGAGACTGGAGAGTAACCAGGAGAGCTCACCAGGGGGCTCTGACCAGATATCACCAGGGTCAGGTTTGTGCTGAGGAAGGAACTTACAGCAGATATGGCGGATGGGCAAAGGAACTGACCAAAACAGGCAAAAGAACCGTCCGAAGCCAAAGAGGTCCGAGAGGAGACTCAGCAGACATTTCAAGGCAGAATCCATCGGACGGGCTGACTTGTGAAATCAGATGAGACCAGAGGAGGCAGCAAAGATGATGCTGGAGGTGCGGTTGGGGCCGTGGCTCAGGGGTTAAAGGCACTTCCTTGCAGAGTCTGACGCCCCCCCCCCCCCTGAGTTTGATTGCTCAGTACTCGCATAAAACCAGATGTGCAAACTGATGCATGCATCTGGAGATTATCTGAGGTAGCAAGAGGCCCTGGCATGCCCATCCTTACTTTCTGTCTGTCGGTTTCTCAAACAAATCAATAAAATATATTTAAAAAAACAAACAATGATACCGAGATGTCTAGCATGTATGTAATGACGCACACTCTGAAGCAAAGTAGGGACAGGAAAGAGGACTGTGCGGGGCAGCTGCGAAGTCTGTAAATGTTTAAATGATTATTTTCAACCTTCACATTGAGGGACAGAGATGAATTTGTCCCTACCCAATAATGTCTGTACCACAGAATTAAGCAGGAAGAATATTAATACCTAGTTGGCAAAGTGATTGAAGGCAGAGGGGCTGAAGTATGAGAAAGCATATTGTGCATACTGGATCCTAGCGGGACTTCACTCCATGATCACCGTTAAAAATCACCAATTTCTCGTTCAAGGTAACACCCAGAGCAGCGTCTGTTATGTGTTACGCACCTTCTCATGCAGGGCGGCAGAAGCAAGAAGCTGCAGAAAACCTGGTTTGAATATCTGAGTTACTGAAAATTATTTTAGAGCTAGAAGGCAGTCAGACTCATGATGTTTTCGGCTTTTTTAAAGTAAGTTTAAGGACATACTGCAGCACATTAAAAGGAATGTCAGTAGCTGGTTGGACTTGAGCCACCACATAAATTGTGGTCAGATGAGATTAGAATCATAACATTATAGCATCTAAGAAGAAAAAGATGGTTTGGTATTTTCAGAGCTTCCTTTAAGGAATTATTTGTGAACACAAAATAGGCTTACCAAAAAGAGCAATTAAACTATAGATTCAATTTGAATTTCCCTTAATATTTTGTTTTCAGCATGTTTCTTACAGTATTTAGGATATAATTATATACTAAGATATTGCTCCTTACTGATCTGATATTC
Organism: Zapus hudsonius; assembly: GCA_004024765.1. Lineage (NCBI taxonomy): Eukaryota > Metazoa > Chordata > Mammalia > Rodentia > Dipodidae > Zapus > Zapus hudsonius. Next base: position 12,364 of record PVHP010017053.1, read on the forward strand.
AAATTTAACTGAGTATCTTGCATTGTTCATACCAAGAGTTAAACAACCATCAAGGCTAACCCTGCGAAATTAACAACTAGTGAAAAAGAGTAGCTTAATTTTGTATGAGGAAAAGACTCAATGTTCCCATATCAAATCCATGACTTAGCACTACGGACCCGGGGAGATGGCTCAGTGGTTAAAGTCTGCCAACCAGACTTCAAATCCCCAGCACACCTGTAATCCCAAAGCACCTACAACAATGGGAGGTGGTGCCAAGGATTTAGAATAGTGTTTTAAATGAACATCAATCAATGTAACCTGTCACCACTGTCATCGTCAACAGCAGGGGCAGCATGTGCCATCTGGGGACAGCAGCAGATTATTTTCTGTGTGACTCTATTTCAATCTGGTAGTCAGAATGGAATACGATTACTGAGGACTCCTGAATTTGTTACTACTTCTGCTGCCTGTTGATTCACTTGTTAACCTTTATACAAATTCTACTAATGTTTACCAAGCTCAAAAATGACGAGGAGAGCATAAAATGTGACTTACGGCTTCTACAAGAGAAAACATGATGTGTGATTACGGAGCATCCTGGCTAAATCAGTAATGCTTAGATGTCTATAAGCCATCCAAGATAGGTCAAAAATAAATGAAATATCGTGTCTGAGCAAACAAGGTTTCCAATGCATGGGGCTCATACATAGCTTTGACTAGTCCTCAATCTCATAACTCAACAGAGAACTTCTTACGAGGCATAAACTGATCAACAGTGATCCTCTGAAAAATCTAGCAGGTTTGAATGAGAAATCCGCGAGTGTTCAAGTAAAAACAGACCTAAGTAGGGAGTGTGGGAAGGCCCATGAAACAGTGACGAAGCAACAGGGCATCGAGCCCTGGGTTCGAGCGGTGACTCCGCAGGCTTTCTAGACACTCCAAGCCCCTGTCGCTCACGTGTGAGGCTGGGCTCTTTTTGGGGGGACACAAGAATGACCACTTCACAGGGGCTTTTGAGGATGAACTGAGATAATGTGCCAAACGCTCCTAGAACACTGCAATCATCACTGTTCACTTTCCACACTCGGGCTAAGTAGCACAGAGGAGCTCAACCATGAAACATTTAAGTCTAAAGGGAAGAAAGATACATGGTGTCAGTTACATAGCGTCCATCACTCTAAATCATAGGTAAGGAAATCAAGGCAACTCTTGGATTAATTTGGCAAAGATTCCACATATCTAGGTTTTTCGTTTTTAGATAGGAAATGGGAAAGGCAGTATAACGGAATTCAGCACTCATGAGACCAGTTGCTTGATTTAGCAGAATATGTTAAGCTATGGAATTAGGGCGTGTGCTATATCAAGTCAGTCCCAGAAAGACTGTATGCCTGTGGTAAGTGCACCGGCCAAGGGCCCAGGTCCTGAAGACAAGAACCGAGCGGGCCAAGGTACCTGGACTCTCGAAAAACTTCAGTCTCCTCCTCTATCAAGGGGACCATAGTGGTCCCAATCGCCTATAAATATCAAGAAAACAGAATAAACTGAATAAAATGACACCCAGAACAGAGGCACAGCGTTTGGTGTGCTGCAAACATTCAGCAAACTGATTCTGGATGATAAAAGCAACAATAAAAACCTCCATGGCTGAGACATCGATCACGCGCTAAACTAAGACATGTCAGAAAGGCAAGTCTCACGCTAAGGAGTGGGTGTCTCAACACTCTCTAAGTTAGCATTTTTCTTGTGAGATGAGTAACAAAGAGAAATGAAGACGAGCAAGAGGAAAGACAAGAGGTAGAATGCCTTCGGCCTTGTCTAGTCAAGAGACGCTGAAGCATCTCATATTGAACTGCTGGAATAATTTTATCTCCCCAAGATGAGATTGTGAATCTTGAGCTCATTTATTCCAGGGAACCGGAGTACTTTTCCAAGCGTCACACAAACTTGCTGCACAGAAATGCAGGCCTTCATGCCGTCACACCGCTGAGCCTCTCTGTCCCACGCCTCGCTACCACGGTCACCTGGACTTCGTGAGGAAGCTGCCAAATCCTAAGAAGAGCCAACTAGATTCCAAATTAGCCACATCTGCTCATCGTCTCACCCAACCTTGTCAGCTGTGTTCAGAAACCTATGCCCTGAAGGGGAGCGGGGGTGGAGGGCACCTGTTCTGCCTCAGGTACCTAAAGGAGCACCAGCCAAGCCACTAAGGAACACTTGCAAAGATGAACGCTGAAATTCCATTAGAAAGACAGCAAGCTTCTCCTGTCTAGCGATGTGCTAGAACTACAGGGGAGGGCTGACAGCAACCCTCCCTCACCGACTAGCTAGGCTTGCTCTGGGTCTGTGGCATGCTATGTTCCAGATTACCACAGGCTCCCCCAGAGGTGACTTTCACGCTGGTCTTTACTTCAGTGTCTGACACAGGATTGAGCTAAACATGAGCAAACAGCAGTAACTAGAAGTAACTAGAAGATTCTGAGTCTTTTTTTAAAATATATTTTATTTATTCATCTTCAAGCAGAGAAATACAGAGAGAAAGTGAGCGAGAGAGAATACCAGGGCCACCACCTTGTGGCTATGGCTTATGTGGGTCCTGGGGAATTGAACCCGCGGGCCTAAGCACTGGAGGCAAGTGCCTTATCCGCTGAGCCATGTCTCCAGCCCGATTCTGAGTCTTTTAATCTTTAAAATATAAATGAAGCCACTGTCCAAATGATTCACTATGTGGTGGTCTCTTTTAGAAATAATATTTTCAAATATTTTCACCAATCGAATTCATGGACAATCAATCCTTAAGAAAAAGTACTTTATATAAAACAGAGATATGGTTTTGTCTGATTAATTACAGAAAAATTGGAGTCCAAAACATAGCAATTGTTCATTCTAAATGCTGATTATTACCCACCATATTAACTAGGTCCATTATCAGGAGCAATTTTAGAATGTTTTTGTCATTCTGGAAAGTGACACTTTAACCATCATCCTCCAATTTATATTAATATGTATTATATAATTACATATTCTATGTAATAACTAGGTTTCCCACTGTCTCCCATATAATACTAATATTCCACAAGACATTTATTTTTACTATTATAATATTACTTATTAATTTATATTAATACTTCTTTTTAGACAGCATTTCATAGAACTCAAACTCACCTAAAATGTGCTTGTGGTTTTTTTAACTTATTGTTAATAATTTGATATATTGTATGAGCAGGTTTTGTGATGGCACCCCCATTTCCCTCCTCCCTGCCCCCAACCCACTGAGGTTCCTCCTCCATAGAAATGCTGGAACGGTCCATGGGATAGGGGGTTATGAACTATACAAGCGGTAACCAGTGTGTGTGTGTGTGTGTGATCACAAGACATTTCTAACAGTGAGGAAATGAGATGTTTTTATTTCAAAAGTGGAACAGGCATGGTAGTACATACCTATAATCTTAGTGCATGAGAGGCTGGGGGCAGGAGGATCTGTACTTTGAAGTCAACCTGGCTACATCTGGTGAGACTATCTCAAAGTAAAATCCCCAAGGTGTGGATTAAAATTTCTACAGGTGATCATTGTGAGGGAGAAGGTCTTGAAAGATGAGGAAGCATGACATTGAAACATAGGGCTGGAGAGATGGCTCAGCGGTTAAGGTGCTTTCCTGCAAATCCCAAAGACTAGAGTTCTTTCCCCCTGTACCCATGTAAAGCCAGACGCACAAGGTGGCACATGCATTCATTTTCAGTGGCTAGAACCCTGGCATGCCCATTTCTATCTGTGCCTCTCAAAAATAAATAATGAAGTATTTAAAAAGACACATAAATTGCTATAGAGCCCACATGTACAAGTGTCTTTTAGTAGCTCACTTATTTCAAGCATAAATGTTTGCTAGAGCAAATTTCTAGAACATTAAAAAAGCACCCACCAACTGGTAGATGATGAATGTATAGACATACAATATATCCGTACAACGGCATATTATTTGGGCATAGGAAAGAATTCATGATACAACATGAATAGGCTTAGAAAACATTGTGCTAAATGAATTGATTCGGTCCTGCACACAGGCTCTAGAATAAAAATAAGTAGACTGATGGTTGGCTAGGGCTAGACAGAGAAATTGAAAAATGATGGTTAAAGTGTCCCTTTACTGAACGATAAAAAACGCTCTAAAACTGCTTCTGAAGGTCTTACAAAAGCACTCTGCCCTCTGTATCTCTCAGTAGAAGTTTAGGGAATGCACACTTTGTCATCTGTCTTGAATTTCTGATTTACAGTTTGATTTTGTTTTTCATTTTCTTTTTAGTTTTTGTTTTGAGGTAGAGTCTCACGCATTCTGTAGTTCCAGGCTGGCCTTGAACACACAGCAATCCTCCTACCTCTGCCTCCAAAGTGCTGGGATTAAAGGTATGTGTCACCATGCCCGGCTACATTTTTATTTTGATAGTAAACTGAAATTCCAGAGAGAGAGAGAGAGAGAGAGAGAGAGAGAGAGAGAGAGAGAGAGAGAGAGAGAGAGAGAGAGAGAGAGAGAGAGAGGGGATCTGCATTCTAGCTCCTCATGATAGGGTTAGGGAGGGACCATGCCTTATGTTATCAGGGGGGTGGGGGAGACATGCTTGATGTTATGTCAGTATACATGATAACATCAGTGAGTAAATTCTTTTTGGAGACTAAAGCTGTGAAAACCAAAGTGCTTCCTCTGGCCTTGCAGTCCCCCGAGCTCCGGGGTCACTTGGTGTAACAGAAAGCATCAAGGTCAGCGAGAGCCACAGCCCCACTTTACCTACGGGAGACATCAGAGAAGCCAGAGAGCAGCAGACCTTTCACAAAGGAGTCTTTTGGGGACAAATTACATGTGGCTGAATCCTACTCTAATCAATTCTGTAATTAAAGCAACCCAGAAAGGAAGTTTAGCTAGCAGGAGCAAAAGCCACCAAGTCTTGGGAGGAGATCAAAGTTCCCAATTTTCCACCCAAAGTGAGAATGAGCTAATGAACGGATTTAATTTGAGTCTTTTCTTCTGGAGATCACTCCCCTTCTAGAAGCGCTCCTCAGCAGTCTTTGTGCTTCTCTCCATGGGGATAAAGTCACAGCTCCATATAACATGGAGGAACACAGAGTATTTTCATAAGGCATTCTATCCTCCCAACCAAGAGACCAGGGGCTGGTCCTTGTATGACCCCTGGAAATACATTTTACTAGTTTCTGAGAGTGTTCATTTATTATATGGAGTTTCTTTCCAGTCACAAAATTCTAAAGCAAAAATAGAGCCCAAGTGAGTTCGAACATCCAGCTTTGCCATTCAGGGGGTGACCCTAGCCTCCTCACCCCTAAAGCACCATGTTTTCATAGAGCCAAATAACTTAAACCAGGGCCCCTCCCTCTTGCCCATAGCATTATGTCACCTGCTAAACTCTGATGTTACCCGAGACATCTAGCCAGGAAGGTTCAAGTGCAATTCATTAAACTTTTTTTTCGGGGGTGGGGGGCACTAGGGTCTCTCTCTAGCCCAGGACCTGGAATTCACTATGTAGTCTCAGGCTGGCTTTGAACTCACAGCGATCCTCCTACCTCTACCTCCGAGTGCTGGGATTAAAGGTGTGCGCCACCATGCCTGGCAAGTTTTGAGTTTTTAACACAGATGACAGAATTGATTGTGAAGGACAGTTCTGTGCTCCCCATCTTTCACTTGTACGGCAAAGGCCCACGTAGATACAGGTGGCTGTAACGTGTTGAAAAGTGTCCTTCATTGGCAGCAAAAGGCCAGCAGAGCAGTGTCCTTGGCCTCGGTCACCAGCCTTCTGTGCCTTGTATCCCGAGGCCAAGAGAAGGAGAAACACATGTGGAAAAGATCCGCCTCCACATGGCAAAACTGTTCAGGCCACCGCTTTGAGTCCAGCTACAGCCAGTCCTTTGTAGGGGCTCCTGACGCAACTCATTCCTTTCCCAGCCTAGCTCACCTCGGTTAGACAAACAGACGTCATGTCTGAAAGAACACCGATGTTCTATGATCCGGTTTTGGACAAGACTTAGAAACATTGCTTTCTGCACGAAAAGAACACAAGGAGTTGAGGATGGAGAGGAAGATTCTGAGACACTGTCTTCTGGACGCAACATGACCGCTGTGTTCATTCATGAACGAGCCGCAGACACGGTAACCTTCACAAGACTGCTTCTAGAACATGCCATCAGGGGCGGGGGAAGGGCTCAGGAGGCTCCCTGAAGAGCTATTGGCAATTAATGGTTAATTGGTGGTGTTTTCTTCAGTGGCGCAGCTACTGATAGGTTGCCTGTGCTCTAGGAAACCACCTCCTAAGCATCATTCTGTCTAGCAGGCTGTTCATACGAGTAACTCTCATTTATTCATTCAGTGCGTCTGGACACACACACACACACACACACACACACACACACAGGAGGAGAGGGGATGAGAGTGAATGTGTTCAAAATGCACTTTATACATGCATGAAACCATTAAAAATTATGAAAAGTCAGCTGATAGTAAGGAGAGCTATACAGGGGATATATGTGTAGAGTGGGGAGTAGATGGGAAATCTGCATCTTCAGTCTTGCTGAGAACCTAAACCTGCTTTAAAAGAGAAAGTGCAGGGAGCCGGGGACATCGCCATTACAAGATGGCGCCCACTTCCTTGCAGCTAAGTGGTAAACAACTCCATATTAGGCAATGCTTTGGTGAGAGACGCACCTCTGGCTTTGTGCATGCGCTGATTATGTATTGGTCCCTAGCCAATCCTGTGGCGCCTGGTGATGGCGAGCTGGTGTCAGCCAATCATGGGGCGACCCGTGTCCCTGCTCCATATATAAGCAACTGACTCCTAGTGCTCGGGGCCCCTTGCTTCCTGCTCTCCCTTCAATCAAAAGGCTCTCCAATAAAGTGTGATTTGAGAAGAATCCTCGAGTGGTGGTTGGGAAGAAATGAGGTGTCCTAACTCTGTGCCCCTGAGGTGCCAGGATACGTGCTGCCTTGCTCACACTGACCTCCAGTCAAACCCTTCTCGGTGTGTCATGAGTTATTCATCTTCCCCGGTCGCTGCTGGGACTCACCCCTGGTCTGTTGATCTGGCTCAACCGAGCTGGCGAGCGAGAAGCATACACATAAATACCAGTGACCTCAGTCAGCCTCCTCCCAGCACATTCCTGAGCAGGACCGATCTCTCCCTTGGCTGGAGTCTCTGTGCACAAATAGATCTGGTTGAGACTAATTTAGTAACTCGCTGGCCCCAGGCAGGAGCCAGGGGTGAGGCTTGAGTCTCTGTAATCACCTCACAGGAGATGGGAGCCCACCCAGCAGGAGCAAAAAGGGACACTCAAAGAGATGTGTTTCTGTGAGCTCCTTAAGAACTGGACTTCACACGACCATCCTTTGCTTTTCTTGGTTGCTCACACCAATATTTGCCTCAGGGAGTAGGTATAGAACTTACTTTAGAGCATAAAAACTAAATCATTTTTTCATCAATAAATCGATACTTAGGAAATCTATAACTTGCTAAACTCTGTCTGTTTGTTTTTCGAGGTAGGGTCTCGCTCTAGCCCAGGCTGATTTGGAATTCACTATGTAGTTTTAGGGTGGCCTCGAACTCACAGCAATCCTCCTACCTTTACCTCCACAGCGCTGGGATTAAAGGAGTGCACCATCATGCCTGGCTGATCTTTAAATTCTCTGTGGCTTCTGACATGCTCTGATATTTAACCCCAGATTCAGCCTTTGGTTCTGGAATGACACTTGTTTGGCCCATTCTCCAAAAAGAGAATAAAGGCACCTGGAGGTGTTCTACAAAGTCCATGACAGTTTTTCCTACATTGAAGCTTTTAAAACAAATTGCACTTGACATTCTAACAGCTAGAACTCACTCCTGCTTTGAAAGTCTTGGTGGCTTACGGCTAGGTCCTATGATCAGGCAGTGTCTTTTCTGAACTTAGAGCTCTTTGCATGGGACCAGGGATGGCATTTACCCTGCAGATGCTGCAGCCATGCCGTTTGGAATGGTAGGCACGAGCCACACGTGGCTACTGAACCCTGGAGACGGGCCAAGAGGATTCTGAAAATTTATTATCACAAAAGAATGCAAAATCTGAGGTGGGATTTCTGGTGATGCCTTGGATGCCTTTGGTTCGAAGCAGCTATCCAGGATGGAGTGAGACTTCTCATAGCTGCATCTGAGTCATCTATTGCTCCTGTAAGCAAACCCTCACCACGCTCTGTAAGTAACCCTCAGAAACTCATTGGCTCACTGATAAAAGAGAATGTAAAATCTCATTAGTAATTTTTATAGTTTGATTTTGTGTTGAAATGATATTTTAAATATATTCTTATTATACACGACTATGTTTATTTCTGAATGTAGTTACCAGATAATTTGAATTTTAAAATCCAATGTGTAGTTGGCAGTATATTTCCTAACATCCATTAGATACAATAAGTACATTAAGTGAACACGTGTTCTGATCTGTCTGCCTCACCGTCAATCTTGCGGTCCAATCACGCCTCGAACGGTGTGTGCGCAGTGGGGTTACCAACCATCAAAATAGAGATGATTTCAGTGCTGAAGCAAGCCACTGAGAGAGTGGTGGTAGGCACTGCATTCGGCAGAGATCCCTGGACGAGAGCAATATTTGAGCACCGAACTGTAAGTTGCGAGAGCAGGGCCTCCCTGTAGCTTCTCACATTGCTGACTATTGCTTCCCTTCCCATATGTAGAAGGTGATTACACACTTACCTAATGAGCGGATGTCACTCAAAATAAAAGCATAACCCATTTGAAACCAATGCTCACTATCCATTCTTTCCCTTGTTACTCTGTCTTCTTCTTAGATTACTTGCTTCTTACATCTACCATCCCCTTTAAGAGAGAGACTTCAGTTCCAGGAAGACACGGGACCCAGGTTCACCTTGCGTTCTCCCAGCAGCTGGGTGGAAGGAGATGGAGAAGGATGGAAAGGCAGCCTCTCACCCTCCCTTTCTGGACAGGTGAGCTTTCCCTGCAACTTATCGGCACCTATAAGCAATCCACACAAGTTCTCTGGGCTTCAAGTATGACAATATTTACACAGAAAGGGAGCTATGGAGGTTGTTTGGCATCAATCTAGCCTAAAAAGTGTTTGTAATCTCTAAGGAGCTCTAAGAGATGGTTGCAGGGAAGGAAAATTGCCAACCAGACATTAAATAGGTTCCACGTAATGTACCTGAACTGTAGTTAGTTGAGGAGAGGCAGGTGGGGAGGGGAGGAAAGAGAAGCAAACATCTCAGGCCGTGATGACGAGGCTTGGCCCACCTGCGCAGAGTCCGAGCCGGACTCTGAAAAGCAAGCAGTGTGTGCATGTGCAGAGAGAACGGATGTTGGTATCTCAGGTGTGGACACGTATGTACCAGCAAAAATGAGCACAGAGGAGGGAGCGTAACTCATTCTGTGGGTTTCCTGCCTCACTGAGAACAGGGAAGCAACCAGATGCAAAACCCTTCCGCTTTCCTCACCATACCTATCTGTCCGTGCACCAGCCCTGCTCTCAAATACCCTGACCTCCCTCGTGTGACTCCAGATCCACACCCAGGTCCTCATCTAAAGCAATGCCTTAGCTAGTGCTCATGAGAGTGAATTGCTAGCACAGAGGAAAACTGGTTCCCCCACACTCTGGCTTCCTGTCTCACCATCTGATCTCTCCCTGTTCCACTCCTTCCCACCATGATGTGAGGACAAAGGGGCCTCACCACAGCCCCGAGCCGAACCAGGAGGTTTGACCTTTCAGCCTCCAGGAGCTATAATCTAAGTAAACCTATTAGTTATAAAGCACCCAGCCCTTTCATAACAATAACAGAGAAGGGACTAACAGGTCCTGTCCACCCAATCGAGCTTTTCCTTTTCTCTTTCCCCCAAGAGGACTTCCTAACATTACACGTATTCTATTCATCCATAACATTTACTGCTTATTGTCTGTCAGCCCCTGGGAGATACACTCACAAAGGAAAGAATTCTTGTTTGTTCAAAAACAGATACCTCACCCTTCTCCAGTAGAATGCAAAACATAGTAGGGCTTCAATACATGCTTTGTGATGCGCAAAGCCTGATGGTACAATCTGAGCTGGGACTGGCCTATTCTTACCCTCAGCAGAGACAGAGAACAGCTGATTGTCACCTGCCATATGCTGAGAGTCCTATGTCTCAAATCCACTCTCAGGTCACCTCTAAGTCCATTCTTTCCCAGTGTGAAAAATCTCAACTTTACGTCCATTTATTTATTTGTTATTTAGTTGGCTAGTTAGTTATCCAAACCTCTCTGTGTTGCCCAGGTTGGCCGAGTGTATCCTCCCAGGTGTGTCTCCTGAGTGACTGAGACTACGTGTGCTACCACAACCAGGTTATCAAGCCAGCGTTCTGTGTCCTTTTCACTTGGTTTGAATAATTTCCTACTTCTAATTTCTGGGGTTCATACCAGACTCAGCAATAGTCTGACAGGGTGCTGAATGGGTCAAGGATAGCCATGGCTCTATTATATTCCACATGGCAATCTGCACCTGTTTCCCAAGTGAAAAATGAGGTCAATGCCACTTTTACCAGATACACGAAGACAATCCACTTCTCCCTGCCACAGTCCTGGCTGGCAAGAACCACTCTGAAAATAGCTATCATCTTACTAAAGCTCTTTCTCTCAGTCAGACCAATACGATGCAGAGTCAGCCACTGAAAAACATCATTTGCATTTGAAAGAGGCAGTAACTTCAAGCTCTAAAGAATGTGCCAAGACCTTGCTCATTAAAGTGTAGAATTAGGCCATGTAGCTGCTGGGATGCCAGGTACACTCCCTGAGGCTGCGGATGGCACAGTTGGTCCTGTGAAAAATAGGGAAAAGGCATCCCTTCACAGGCTGCTCTGAGGTTGAGAGTGCGAAATGCAGAAAGTAGAGCCTGGCCCTTAGTAAGTACTAAATGGACCTCCACAGGGTGAAAGTGGGAAACATTTAGCACTTTCCATAAACCTAAGTGAATTCCGGGGAAGGAGAGAACACAGCAACTGCTGATACCAGGCACGAGAATAGGACCTGGGTCTATCCTGAAGCTAAGAAGCTACAAATGACAGAGCAAGTGACCTCGGGCTGTTTCTCCAGGATTGCTGATTTTTTTCCTATCTTATATCAATACTCATAGGCACTGAAGATCTAGGCCCCTTGTAGAACTGGGGAGTAGATCCTCTCTGAGAGCCTGATTGGTAACAAACACCATCTTGGAACTGTAGCAATCCGTACAGGTCTCTTTCCATGGCCCCCACAGAAGCAAGCTCTGGCATAGATCAGATGAGCCTCTCTGCTCTCGCCCCCCAGGTCTGTGAGATGCAGCAACTGGTAACTACTCTCCTGGCTCCGAGTCCTCTAGGAGCTTATGGCTGCCCAGCAAGTTGGCTTCCCCACTGGGATCTGGGTTGGAAGAACTAAGACGGAAAGAATATGCTTACAATGCTCCCCACCCGTCTGATCCTTGCCTCCTCCTTTCTTTGATCTTTGTTCTGGGAAGACCCCGGATCAGGCTCTGGGCCCGTCAGATCCTCATTTCAGAGAAGGGTAAGATGCTGGGCCCTGTTGTATCATGTGAGCTGCTGGATGGACCTGACGAGGCGCTTGGAGAGGAAGGTCTGCTTGACTAAACTTACTCCGTTTGTGGCTTTGTGGAGAAGATCCCAAGAAAAGTGATTTGCAAGGAAGAGTTGACATCAGGTCCAGACTCTCCCTTTGCTCCAGGTCAAGAAGAGGTCCCTTCCCCCAGGCCTTCTCTACAGCCGTCTGAGGCCCTGTGTGCAGGAAGAGGGGCAGCAGGGCTTCCTGGAGGCTGGAGATGAAAAGCTGGTCAAGGTGGCCTGTGCCTTCCATCCCACCCACCTCTTCAAGCCGAGTCTCTAAATGGCAAGAATAGTAACTTCCCAGCAAGGCCTCACGTCACTTGGAAGCTGCCTGGCACAAGCCAGCTGACCTTTACTTAGCTCACTCCAGAACGGCATGCACCAAGCCTGTCTCCCAGTGGGCAGGTGGATGAGTAAACCCCAGAGGGTGGGCCTCTTTCCATTTGCACCAGGCCCAACCTTGTGCTTCCTCTGGGACTAAGGCAGCCTTATTTCTCTGTAGAGTTGAGCAAGAAGCAGAACAAAATAAAACAAGAAAGAAAGAAAACATCCACAGGGCTTTCGAACATATGGACGAAGTCAAGGGAAGGGGCCACGCAGGGTGAGAAGCTAGATGTTTTCCTTTGGCAACAGACACAGAGTGAAGAATCACTCATCTGTGAATTACGCCAGCTCTGGCGCGTGCTATTTTAGTCCATTAATGACAAAGGAGAAGAAAACCTAATTTCTCACAAGCCCAGACATTTCTTGATTTTTTGCTGGAAATGGAGATATTCATTGCAAGCAGCGCAGACAGCTGGTTAGGCTTCTGGGAGTCTAGGCTCAGCTGGACCACTAATATTTAATGTGATCTTGGGCAAATTTCCATTCAGGGTCTTAGTCTCCTTATCTATAAAATGAAGAGTTTATTCAGTTAAGGGATGCTGAGTACATAGTACTACTTTAAAGATATTTATTTATGAGAGAGAGAGAGAGGGAGAGAGAGAGACAGAATGGATATGCTAGGGCCTCTCGCCACTGCAAAGGAACTCCAGATTCATGTGCTACCTTTAGGTGGGTACTGGGGAGTCAAACCAGAGTCCTTAGGCTTTGTAGGCAAGCACCTTAACCCATGGGCCATCTCAGTCCCCCCACAGTACTACTTTTCTAACTGTGTTGTAAGTCAAAAATTATGTTTAAGGGCTGGGGAGATGGCTCGGTGGTTAAGGTGCTTGCTTGTAAAGCAGAAGGACCTGAGTTCAATTCCCCAATGCCCATGTAAAGCCAGATACACAAGGTGTTGCATGCATCTGGACTTCGTTTGCAGTGGCTGGAGCCCCTGGCGTGCCCAGTTTCTTTCTCTCTCTCTCTCTCTCTCTCTCTCTCTCTCTCTCTCTCTCTCTCTCTCTCTCATAAATAAAGTTTAAAAATCATTTTGAAATAGTTTTCTTAAAAACTGAAAGGACCTTCAAGATTCTCTCTAACAGTGATTCTGGGTTCCTCTTCTCTCCCTTCAGACGAAAGCATGCCTCTTCCCAGCTATTGGAACATAAAAAAGTAGAATTTTACTTTAGGAAAAAACAAACTTTTTTTTTTGCTTGTAACATGGCTCATGTCCTGAGCAAAAATTGAACTCCCCCTGAACATTAAAAGCACACCATTTCTAGCCATTTTATTTCTGCAAGCAAGTAAATTTGTAAGCTGCTTCTGGCAGTCCGTGCTGCCAGAATCTCAGCTTTCCCTAGTAACTGTGCTAATTATAACTCCAGCTACCTGGTAACAGCACTAGGTTCCCCCACATTGGCTGGCAGTTCTGAAGCCATCTCAGGCCGGCTGGTACCTCCCGCCCCAAGTGAGCCAGTGGGAGGGGGGCAAAGTGCTGCCCCGATAACACAGAATCGAGGGGCTGAGAAAAAGCGAGTTGCCAGCCATCTTGATTGCTTCCTTCTGCTCTCTCGTACCAATCCATCACCCAGGCCTACACAAAGTCTATCTCTAGGTATTTGAAAAGCCAGGTCCAGCTCCTCTGTTCCCATGGTTACGCTTCATGTCGTCCCTCATCTTTGTTCAGTGGGTCTGTCTGCCTGGTTTCACTCCTTGAATCTGTGCTCCCCGCCCAACAGAGGGATCTAGCATGTTCTCTCCTGTTCAGAGCCCATCGCTGGCTCCTTCTCACACTAGAAGAACATCGCCTCGTTAAAATGGCACAAAAGACTGTTCTGAGTACTTTTGAACCTCCTTCTATGCCTGATACTTAAATTCAGCAGCACAAGCCCGTCTCTAATCCTGTGTGCACAACCCAAGAATCTCTTGCCTCCTGGCTTTTTTTGCTTATGGCAAACCTCCTCCTTCCACCTCCCACTGACCCAAGGCAGAGCTCAGGGGTCCCTCTCCCCTGCCCCAAAGAATCCTTTATAAATCTCTCCCTCCATTTTGGATGGAGATGTCTCTTGAGTTCCCTTATACTTTGAAAATTCTCTATTATTAATTCTTCTCCTCCCCTTCCTCCTCCTTTTTGAGGTAGGGTCTCACTCTAGCCCAGGCTGACCTGGATCTCACTCTGTAGTCCCAGGCTGGCTTTGAACTCATGGTGATCCTCCTGCCTCTGCCTCCCAAGCGCTAGGATTAAAGGTGCGCCACCACGCCCAACTCGGTTATGACTTCTTAGCACATTTCATCACTGGGCCTTCCTCAACTTCCAACTTAGTGCCGAGAACACAGTAGAAACCCAACGAATGCCCACCAATGAGTCCACAGCTTTCTCGTCAGCTTGTCTCTCAGAGTCGCCTTAGCACCACCCCAAGCCCTTCCGGGCACACACAACTCCAGAGATGTGTCAAGCACACAGGGACCTGTCTGCCTCTGTGCCCTTGTGCACGGCTTCCTCTCTATTCCTTTGTCTTTTCAGCTTCTAAGATTCGACCCAATGCTGATGATGACATTCTCAGCACTGTCGATCTGTCTGGTTGCAATGCTTACTTATCTGTTGATGCCTTTCTCCATTGGCATCAGGCACAGCAGCCAGCATATGGCAATTGAGAGACGCTTGAAGGCTGGAAAGTGGCCAGCAAAGGTGAGATTGTAAATACAGGAACATCTGAGCCAGAATTTCAAATGCCTGTTCCTTCAACAGCAAAGTCCTTTGTCTCTTATGGTGCAAATCTGGATGCACAGGGAGAGTAGAAGAAACGGCGTTTTGGTAAATTCAGGCAGAAGGATAAATTATGTAGATATTGGTAAGGGAATGACTGATGGATTTGAATTAAATTAGGCTCCAGAAGTTAATTTAGGATCTGTTTCCCAACGATTAGAATAAAATTGGAAAAAATTATTTAAAACATAAAAGTCTCTTTTCAAAATGGGAAAGTATTATGAATTCTAATGAAAAGTGAGAGAATTGTATTGCTCTCAACAGAGAACATAGCTGTTAAACCTAGGAGCTCACAACACTTGTGGTTTTCTATACAAGACTGAGCCTGTCAGCAGTCGTCGTGGATCAGGGAAGGGCTCCTAAGATGCCTCCCCCTGACTTCCCAGATTAGCTATGACAGTTAATGGTTGCTGGGAGAGGGGGAGTCATGTTCTTCACTGATGTAGCCACTGGAGATGTGCCTGTATCCCCAGCCATGCAGAAGCAAACAAGCCTAATTGAAGCCGGTGGGTCTCTCTCACACACACATACACACACAGAATGAAAACAGGAAAGGGACTAGTTGGGAAGAAGGGGTTTAGTGGGAACAGGAGGGAGATGAGAGAAAACAGCAGGTGGGAGACATTATCAAAACACATCATATACATAAATGAAATTCTAAATTTTAAAATTGAAATAAAAAGCAGTCTAAAAATAAACACAAAGTTGTTTTCCATACCAAAATAATGACCTCTCCTTTCAGATAATTAGTTCTTGGATTCCTCATATTTTGCCTGTATTGTCCAACAATACAGAAAAGGAAAAGGCTCAGAATACTTATATAAATATCATGGTCACCACAGTTCAGCTCTGAAATATGCTATTCTCATTTTGTATTTAATGTTTGTATATTTAGTTGATAACCATTGTGGGCTTAGATATCTTATTATCTAAAAATAAGTGATTCTTTTGAGGCTTTTTATTACCTAAGAATAATTTTCTTTTTGGTTTTTTGAAGTAGTCCAGGTTAACCTGGAATTCACTCTGTAATCTCAGGTTGCCTTGAACTCACAGCAGTCCTCCTATCTCTGCCTCCTAAGGGCAGGGATTACAGAAGTGCACACCATGCCTGAAATTGTCAAACAATAACAAAAACGAAACAAAAAAAAAGTTGGTTTTGGTCAGGATTCCACTGTTAAAGTAACTATTATCAAAAAAAAGTGGGCTGGAGAGATGGCTCAGCAGTTAAGGCACTTGCATCCAGTGCCTAAGGCCCCAGGTTCAATTCCCCAGGATCCACATAAGCCAGACCCACAAGGTGGTGGCCCTGGTGCTCTCTCTCTCTCTCTCTCTGTCTCTCTAAATCTCTCTGCTTGAAAATGAATAAATAAATTATTTAAATATATATATTTAAAAGTAACCTTAAAAATTATGGTCAAATACACATAATATAAAATTTACCCTTTTGACAATTTTTTAGAAAAATTATTTATGAGCCAGAAAAGGGGGAGAGAGAGAAAGAGAGAGAGGTGAGAGAAAGAGAGAGAGGGGGGGGAGGCATGCCAGAGCCTCTAGCTACTGCAAAGGAACTCCAGATGCATGCACCACCTTGTGCATCTGGTTTTACATGGGTACTGGGGAATCAAACCTGGGTCCTTAGGTTTTGCAGGCAAGCGCCTTAACCACTGAACCATCTTTCCAGCCCTCGACAATTTTTAAACATAGTTGGGGAGTATTAAATACGTTTCCATTATTGTGTAAACATCCCTGCCATACACCTCCAGAACTCTGTCCCCAAATGAAACTTCCATTCCCTGCTGTCCCCGCCCCGCCCAAACTCCATTCTACTTTCTGTCTTATTATCTCCCTGCTATGGCAATGAATGAAATTTGTTCTTTTGTGATTAGCTTCAGTCGTGCTAAAGCTTGCATGAGTCCACTGTATACACGGCCCAAGGTTCGTTTCTTTCTCTCGTCTCATGAACACCCACAACACATGCATTGCTTCTACCCTTTGGCTATTGCGAATAACGCACCTTTGGACTTAAGTACGCAGACCTTTCTTTCACTTCCTTCGGGTGTATACTCAGAATAGAACTGTTGGATTCTATAGAAACTCTGGATTTAAATTTTAGATAAATTGCCATACCGTGTTTCACACAGCTGCCTGCACCCTTTTATACAGACACACAGAGAATGTAAAATGGTGCAGCTGTGTGAAATATGTATGTGAACACACACGCGCGCACACACACGTATTAGAATCCTAGTGGGTTTGTGAAGTTCAAAACAATTTTAACCTGAAACACAAATACTGGTTATAAGTATTTAATGACTGCAACCTTCCTACTTTCTTCTGACTTTCATTATCAAAAAGAATAAATAGCCATGCCTTCATGAGCTTCAGAAAGCTGAGGATGGGGAGTTAGCACCCAGGGTGCATCACGATGAACACACACAGACCATGTTCAATCTAGAGAACTGTTGGAGAAGTACGGCTAATATAACCTTTTCTCCCTTTTTACTATATTTCTTCTTTTAACTTTTTTATTGATAGCTTCCTTAATTATAGATCATAAACCATTATGATTCCCTCCCCACCCTCCCCCATATCTCTTCCCCCCTCAATTAGTCTCTGTTTTGTTTCGGTGCCATCATCTTTTCCTCCCATTATGTGTAGGTATTATCAGACACTGAGAAGTCATGAATATCAAGGCTGTTTTGTGTCTGGAAGTTTGAACTGTAATCAGTCCTACCCTTCCTTTGGCTCTTACGAGCTTTCTGTCACCTCTTCCACAATAGACCCTGAGCCTTGAGAAGTGTGACAGAGATGTCCCAGTGCTGAACACTCCACTGTCACTTCTTCTCAGCATTACGGTATTCTTTTGAGTTACACCAGGGTCACTGCCACTTTTCTCCACAAGAGTGAGAGTAGCATTATTTTATGGGTATGCTCGCTTTCAAAAAGTGCTTTTAAGGCAGTTTGTTGGGCATAATGTATGTATTTGGCCAGACAACAGCAGGCATTACTCCCTTAGGGGTCTAGGCTTTTGACTAGGTCTTCAGTACCAGGCACGCTTTCCTTCCCGTGGAGCAGGCCTCCAGCCCAATTAGCGAGCAATTGGTTTCCCCCACAATAGATGTGCCACGATTGCCCAGTTGGCCCATTTGGCCTGGCTGCCAGTCTTAAGGCTTGTAAGATCCACTGTTGTTCACCACTGTTGAGGACGTCTCTCTCCCGTAGGGCTGCAGGCAGCCATAGCTTTTTCAGCTTTCTGTCAGCTGGTTCACAGGGAGGAGGTTCCCAGCTCAGCTCCAGCTTGATTTCTCAGTGACCTGCACCCAAGCCTATGTGGTCTTCAGCAATAGGTCTTATCATCTCATTCTGGTGGACAACCAAGAGCCTGGGCAATGGCCTGGAATGTTTGGGGGGCCTCAGGAACTTCCTGGCCAACAACTTGCTGGAAGGTATCCCATCTCTGGCACTGAAATTTTTCTAGTAAAAATCTATGGATACTGGGTGTGCCCTTATCCAAAAAAAGTAGGTTTCCATATGGCTTATTCCCATCCCTCCTTTACTCAATCCCTTCCCGACTCCCCTTAGGCCATTGCTCCCCTAGTAATCTGTTCATTTACTTACTTATATACAACACCCTCTCCTTAAGTCTTCCCTCTCCTGTCTCCCTTATAGTCCCTGTCTAGCTTTCAGGCCTCTACTATTGAGTTTCACTCCGACTCCCATACATATCTGAACATTCGTAGCTAGGATCCACATATGAGAGAGAACATGCGGCATTTGGTTTTCTGAGCCTGGGTTACCTCACTTAGTGTGATCCTTTCCAGATCCATCCATTTCCCTGAAAATTGCATAATTTCATTTTTCTTTACAGCTGAATAGCACTCCACTGTATAAATAAACCACATCTTTATTATATACTCATCAGTTGAGGGACATCTAGGTTGGTTCCATTTCCTAGCTATTGTGAATAGAGCTGCAATAAACACGGAAGATCAAGTATCTTTAGGGTAGTGACTAGATTCATTAGGATAGAGGCCAAGGAGTGGTATAGCTGGGTGTGTATTTATGCTTGCCACTTCTTGTTTTTGTAGTTTTTCCTTTAATTTCTTGCATTACTTATTATTTGAATATGGTTTATTTTTCCTGTTTTCTCATATATGGGGTTTTCTTTCTCTTCAGCCTGAAAGATCCTTTAAGTATTTTCTTTTTCTTTTCTTTTTTTTTTTTTTGGTTTTTCGAGGTAGGGTCTCACTCTAGCTCAGGCTGACCTGGAATTCACTGGAGTCTCAGGCTGGCCTCAAACTCACAGCGATTCTCCTACCTCTGCCTCCTGAGTGCTGGGATTAAAGGCATGCATCACCTCGCCCGGCTCCTTTAAGTATTTTCTGTAGAGCTGGCTTTGTATACCTAAATTCCTTTAGCCTGTCTTTGTTGTGGAAAGTCCCTATTTCTCCTTTTTTTTGCCAGATATAATAATCTTGGCTGACAGTTGTTATCTTTCAGGACTTGGAATACATCACCCCAAGCCCTTCTGGCTTTTAAGGTCTGCATTGAGTAACCTGTTGTTATCCTGATGGGTTTGCCTTTATACATCACTTCATGTTGCTCTCTTACTGTCTTCAGTATATTTATTTGATCTGTATGTTCAGTAGCTTAATTGTAATATGACGTGGAGAGGTCTTGCCTGGTCTTGTCTGTTTGGTGTTCTGACAGCTTCCTGTATCTGCACTGGCACCACTTTCCCTATGTGGGGGAAATTCTCTTCTATGATTTTGTTGAAAATACCTACCATTCCTTGAGAGTCAAAATTTTCTCCTTCCACTATACCCAGAATTCTTATGTTTGATCTTTTCATACACATATTCTTAGTGTGGTGAATGTCTTGAAATTCCCCTTCATACCTTCCTCTTAGTTTGTCCTTCATTTTGTTGGACTGTTCTACTTCTGCCACCTTGTCCTCCAGTTTAGATATTCTGTCCTTTGCATGACCCATTTTATCGGTGAGAGTTTCTACTGTTTTATATTTGACTTACTGTGCTTTTCGTTTCTAGCAATTTTGATTGGAATTTCTTTATTATTTCTACTTCCTTCCTCATATCTTGCATCGACATCCTTACGTCCTTAAGTTAGTTTTCTGTGTTCTTCTGGAATTTGTTTTCTTCTTTGATTCCTTTGGTTTCCTCTTTGATTTCTTTGAGTACAGTTATAATAGTTCTTTTGAATTCATTCATCTCAGTCTCACTGAAGGTCATTTCTGATGGATTTACTATTTTTGGTGGAATTATATTATCTTGATTTTTTTTGTGTTTCTTGTATTATAATGTAGAGATTTTTGCATCTTAAGTTAATTCAATGCTTGGGTTTCCTAATTGTCTGCTGTATTCTTTAACGTGTAGATCAGAAGTTATATATCTTCAAGGTGGGAGCCTAATGTGCCAGGTGTGGCTCTTGCATTACTCCCAGAGTGACCACAGAAGTGTCCCAATGAGTTGTAACTGCCTGCTATGTAAATATTCCAGTAGGCGATATAGACACATAAACAAAACCAGCACAGGGAGTTTATGTAAAGGTGGGGTTAAAGAGGTATCTTAATTCTGGTCTCCTCAAGCATCAGGCTGTGGTTTGGCTGGGTCTGTGAGTCTTCTGTTTGGACCAGCTGTGCTGGATGCTGGAGGCTCTGGGTGCTGTTTTCTCTTGGACTCCCAGGTCTCCAGGTGCTGGCAGTTGTGGGAAGGGCTGATGTCTGAAGCTGCTGCAAAGCTGCTCCTTGGTATCGTCTTCTTCTGCGTCTGCCCAGCTGGCCCCAGCTGTCTCCTTCTTCATGCTTTTTGACTTTGCAGGCCCGGGGTGAGGGGAGAATTTTCTCCCCGTTGCTCCGCTCACTAGCTCAGGCAGGTTCCCAAGGCATGAAGATCCTCCCTGCTAAACGCTGGAGCCACCAATGCCCACTGACCACCGGCGGTGGTTGCCAGAAGCCCCGGGTCTCTCTTGTTTCTCTGCTGAGGCTAAAAAAACTATACATTTCTTCAAGTCTATGTAAGTAAACCAGAAAAAGAAAACAAACAACTGAGCAACCCGATATTCAAGTGGGAAGAAAGAAGAGGTGAAAGAGAGAAAGAGAAAGAAAGGAAGGGGGAGGAAAGAAGACAGATGGATGGGAAGAGGACCTGGGGAGATGCCGCAGCTGTTAAAGGTGCTTGCTCGCAAAGCCTGATGGACTGGGTTTGGTTCCCCAGTCCTACAGAAGTGAGTTGCAGAAAGTGGCACATGTGTTTGGAGTTTGTTTGCAATGGCAAGAGGCCCGGAACACTCATTCTATGTCTTTCTTTTTGTCCATGTTTTTCTCTACTGTGCATGTGTGCAAATAAATAAGCATTTTAAAAAGAAAGAGAAAGAAGAATGGTCAGAAAGAAAACATGATCAACTCTGCTGAATACATGAAGAAAACCATTAGCTGGTAACAGCTGCCACTCTGGTCAGTTTAGACGTTACTGGAGAAGGGAGGCACTCTCTAGCCTGTGTGCCTGGGGAAGAAGGTTAGTAACAACAATCTTCATTTTAACATCTAATGCACTGCAGTATGTTGATATCTGGGGAGATGAGGAGGGCAAGTTAGGGAACTTAAGCTCACAGGAGTTCAGTGATTTAGTCAAGGTTATGCAGTTAGGAAAAGGCAGATTAAGAATTCAAGAGTGGAAGAGAGATGGCTCAGTGGTTAAAGGTGCTGGCTTGCAAAGCCTGATGGCCCTGGTTCAATTCCCCTGTACCACATAAAGCCAGATGCACAAAATGGTACAAATGTCGGCAGTCTTTATTGCAAGATGCCCTGGTGTGCCCCTCCTGTCCCCCCTCTTTCGCCTTCTAATTCTCTCTCAGCTAAATTAAAAATTTTTAAGTAGAATTCAAGTGTGCTTATTAAGTCCAAAGCTTACATTCCTACATTTAGTTAACCTCTAAGATCCTCATCCTTCTCAGACAGCCTTCCACTGCTTCAAGTTCTAAATCTTAGAAGTTCATGTGGCTTTTGAACCTAACTAAATAAACATGAAGTCAGTGCTTAGAACAATATGCCTGCATGAATATTATTTCCCAAAGCTTAAAATAATCAGTCAATAAGGGCAAAAATAAATTTAATGAACTCAGCCTTTCTCGCTAATCTCTTTAAAGAGACATCTGGAGCGTCAGGGTCATGTTTCTGGATTGCTTGGTATTTATCTCTAAGAAAACTAAGGTCGGGAGCTGAGCAAAGCGGACAAATGGCTCCCAATCCACTACTGAGAGATGAGAAATGAATTTTGTCACAATAATATCAAACATTAAAGTCTTTTTATGTGATGATCCTCATGCTGAATTTGACGAACTGGGTCATTAAATCTTGCCCCAAATCAACAAGATAGGTGTTGTTATTACACTGCCTGAGCTTAAAGAAATGACAGTGCAGCCACACATTACTTTGTCATTGTGCAAATGTAAGAGTATACTTATATAAACCTGGTTGCTATAGCCTACTCTACTCCGAGGTCACCTGTACAGCATGCTGAACGCCAGCACAGTGGGACTGCTGTATCTACACAGAAAAGGTAAGCAGCAATGTCGTGCATCAGTAGAACTATCAGGGCCCTTGCAATGGATGGAGCTTGCAGGCCAGGAAGTTGCCCTGGTGTGAGCTGCTGAGAGGTAAG
>PVHP010017054.1:0-34871 GCA_004024765.1 Zapus hudsonius
ATGACACGGGGTTTCTCTCTCTCAACTTGGAGTCCCAGGAATTCTCTGGTCTCTACACTGTGGCCTGGGGTAACAAATGTGCATAATCGTGCCCAGCTTGTCTATGTGGGTCCTGGAAAGTGGATCTTGGCTGTCTCTGGCCCAAGAGCCCTGCATGCTTAGTAGCAAGTGCTCTTAACCACCGAAGCCATCTCCCTAGCCCTGGCTTGATTTGTTTGGTTTTATTTTTATTTTTTGAGGTTGGGTCTCGCTCTAGTCCAGGCTGATCTGAAATTCACTATGTAGTCTCAGGCTGGCCTTGAATTTAGTGATCCCCCTACCTCTCCTCCTGAGTGCTGGGATTAAAGGCATGCACCACCATGCCTGGCTTGATATTTTTAATTCCATCTCTTTAATAAATATTTACTGTAATTAATTTATATTTTATAACTTGATTTTAGTATTCCAACTCCCAAAGGGGTAAAACCTTATTAATTTTTGGTTCTTGCCATTCATTCTGACTTTGGGTTGCCATCTCTTTATAGTGGTTGATTTTCTTGTCTATTCAGTCACTTTTACTTAATCGTGGGACACTAAAAACATTGCTTTTCTGTAATAAACTCGCACATCTGCTTGGGTTAAAATAATTTGTTTTGGCCATTTTGAAGTTCTGACTAAATCGTCTTGTTTAGTTCTCCAGCATTCATCTGGGGCAGGACTTTCTGTTTCCAATGTGAAACGGGCAGTTATCTCCTACTTTCCTTTTTACTTAACTTTTTTGACTTCCCCTTCAGTTTAATCTCATTGATTTCTCTGCCTTTGGTGACTCAGCAAGTTGTTTTTTCAGATATAGGCAGAAATAGGATTGTAATAGGACTACAGGCTTCTGAAAAGTTACTGTTCTTGTTATTAAGAAGATGTGTGTTACTTAAAATATAAGAATTCTTGGAGCTGGGGAGATAGCTCAGCAAGTAAGAGCTCTAGGCTTATCTGTGCATGCCTGTAACTTCATAGGAGAATCACAGGGGCTTCCTGGTCAGCTAGTCTAATAAAAAAAATGAGGAGCTCTAGGTATAGTGAGAGAGACTGTCTCAGAGCAGTAACATGGAAGAGTGATACAGGAAGATTCCTGTCACCTTCCTCTGGGGCATGTGCATTTGTACTCATGAACATACACCACACACTCCAAATAAGAATTCTTAAAAATCATAATACAATTGGCACTATGTACATTCACCACATAATAAAGCTCAACCCTAACAGCAATTCCTTTTAACCTGTTGTTCAGATTTCACTTGTTTTGGCTCTTGTCCAAATAAGTTGTTTTAGTTTGTGCTTTCTAAAGGCAGAACTGAGAGGAAATAAAGAATTTCTAGGGAGATTGGCTTACTTGATTGTGGAAGCTGAGAGTCCCACAATGGCCATTGGGGAATCCAGGAGAAGGGCTCAATCTGAAGTTGAAAACCCAAGCGGAAGGTGAGGAAGAGGTGCTGATGTGAGCCCAAAGGCCAGAAGACCTCTCCAAAGGCAGGAGAATGGTGAGACCTAGGATAAGCCTATCCTTCCCCCACCCCCCATGTGTGTCATGGTGTGTGTCATTGTTACAAGAACAGTAACTTTTCAGAAGCCTGTAGTCCTATTACAATCCTATTTCTGCCTATATCTGAAAAAACAACTTGCTGAGTCACCAAAGGCAGAGAAATCAATGAGATTAAACTGAAGGGGAAGTCAATGACAAAGGGGAGGGCATAGGACAACTTCAGGTGTTAGTGCTTGCCTTCCACCTTGTTTGGGACAGGGTCTTTCTCATTTGTTTTGCCCCTGCCAATGCTAGACTAGATCTTCTGACTTGGCCTCCCATTGCTGTAAGCTCATGTGCCATCCAGTTCTATGTAGATTCTGGGGATCTGAACTCAGATCATCAGGCTTGTGCAGCAAGCACTTCTAACCACTGAGACATCTCTCCAGTCCCTCATTTGCCTTTGTTCCAAGACTGGCTGTTGCCTGCCCATGTTGATGACAGTTCTTTCCAACTTAGCTCACCAGCCTCCTTTGAAAACACTCTGACAGCAGACACACCTGAGATGCTCCATTCAACCTAATAAATGCCAAGCCACTTGGGCTTTCCCTTTATAAGTGTGAGCTCAGTGTCTCTGAAGCATTTAGAATAATTAGTACTTTACCAGCTGTCTGACCATACCTTAATCCAGTAAATTGGCAACCAGAATCAGCTGTCACAGCTCTGTACAGTTTGAATTTAAAGTCTTTCTAAAATTTTGAGAGACAGAGAGAAAGAGGCAGACAGAAGGAGAGTAAGTATAGGTGCAACAGGCCCCATGCCACAGCAAACGAATTCCAGACACATGGTACCACTTTGTGCATCTAGCTTTACATGAGTACTGGGGAATGGAACTCAGGTTGTCAGTCTTTCAGGCTTGGCAAGCAAACAAGCAAGAACCTTTAACTGCTGAGCCATCTCTCCAGCCCTGAAGTCTCTTTTTAAAATACCACTTTCCATTACTGTGACATAAATAAACCATGAGACAATCAACTTTAAAAAAAAAAAGGAGGAATGTCCACTTGGTCATGGCATATAAATCTTTTTGTTCAGTATTCTCCCTTTATCTGAAAGGAATATGTTCAAGACCGTTACTGGATTCCTGAAACCATGAATAGTACTATACCAGGTTTACGTATACTGGTGTGTGTGTTAAAAAGTGAAGAGCAGGAAAATATTAATCACTATAATAAAAACAGTTATAGCTACAGTGTAATAAAAGTTAAGTGATTTGTTGCCTCTTAATATCTTATTGTACTCCATTCACTGCTCTCGTGATGAGGGATTCAGTGCCTGTGGGATGAGATGAAGTGTGATGAATGACATTAGGCAATTTGACAGCAGTGACCTACTATGGGATGGAAGGGTTTACCTGAACACAATACTGTCCTATGACAGTTGATGGATGGGTAGTGTACACAGTGTGAATACACTGGACAAAGGGCTGAGTGGGGCAGTGACCTTCTATCATGCTACTCAGAATGGTAGAACATTTTTTGAAATTTTCCATTTTATATTTTTGGACAAGCTCATTATGGACAATAAAAATATATATAAATATTTTCGGACAGCAGTTGACAGTGGGTAATGAAAACGTTGGAAAATAAAACTGTGGTTAGGGAAGAATCACTGTGTTAAGTCCTATTTGGTAATATTTTGCTAAGGGTTTTCACATCTATACTCATGGGAAATACTGGCATGCAGTTTTCTCTATACTGTCTTATCTGGTTTCATTATCAAGGTTTTTGGAATGATGTATAAAATTGATATTGGTCTTTTTCAGACATTTGGAAAATTTCTCCATTTAAGTCATGTGAGCCTTGAAGGGAAAAATTTTTAATTGCAAATTTAATTTTGTTATTATAGTATAGTTAACATTAATTGTTTCATATTGGTTGAAAAATGTAGTTACGTTTTCCAGGAACTGATTCAGTTCATCTGAATTGTCAAATTTATATGTGTAAAGTTGTTTGTAGTTATTCCCTTATTTTTCTGGTGTCTGCAAGGTCTGTTGTCATACTAACATTTGGATTTCCAATATTGGTAATTTTGTCCTCCTTTGATTTTACTATTTGTTTTTTTTTTCTTTTGTCTTGTGCCAGTTTTACTAATCTTGTTTTCAGAGTCAGAGCTTTTTTTGTTAGCTTGTTTCCAATTTTATCATTTCCTATTCTTTACTATTTCTTCCTTGTTTTGCCACCCCCAAGTCCCCAGGTGTTGCAGCCATTGTCAAAAAAAGAAAAAAAAAATCAGTTGCTTTCAAACTCATTTATATCTTTAAATCTCAGAGAGGTACTCATAGATTGTATATAGTTTGATCATTTTTAAAATTCTTGCAATTTCTGGTTTTGATTGGAAAGTTAAATAGTGGCAGACTGAATCTAGAATCATAATAAAATAGAATAAACCATACTATGACAATGTAGCCTTTATTCCAGAAATAATATAACCATATTTACATGTATAATAAAGTAATATAGCATCTCTATGTCAGAGTGGGGATAATCATTTCACTGGCACATGATAAAGGAAGCGTCTTTAACTTTTTGGTACAAAGTAGCTGTCACATTTATTTTTATGTGGTTTTAATATCATGACAATGAGCTATTTTGCTAAGGGGGAATTTATTTTTGCTAGTTTGAGGGGATACACTCTATGGTAGCAGGTAGTTCTTGCATCAGAGCATGCAGCCATTGGCTGTTACATGGCATTAATCAGGGACCAGAGAGTTCTTGTCAGAACTCCATCAGGTCTGCCCACCAACAGTTCCCTTCCTCTGGCTAAGCCTTACCTCCTACTATGGTCCCCAAACCAAGTGTCACCAACTGAGGACCAAGTGTTGCATCACATGAGTCTGTGGGGGACATTTCACACTCAAACTACAACATTCTGCCACTAGCCCCTATAGGCCTATGGTCAAGCACATTTAGTCCACCTTCCAAAGTCTCTGCACTCTGACCATCACAACTGTTCACAGTCTGTTCTGAGACTTGAGGCAGTCTCTTAACTAATGCTGCATGCAGTTAGTTGGCCCCTGTAAAATAAAGTTACACACTCCCAATAAACTGTAGCATAGAATAAATATTCCTGTTCTAAGTGGTGACAGCAAGGAAATGGCAAACAATGCAATGCTGAAACCTAGAGGGCAAATAGAAAACCTGATAGCTCCATGCACATCCAGCATCTGAGACTTACGTTGGCATCTTGTGGACTTAAGTGGGCTTGGGTGGGTCTGCCTCATCCTCAGCTGCCTGCATCTCTTGGGCCAACTTCATTCAGTGTTTGCAGCTCCTCTTTGCAGACATCCATGTTCCTGGCATCTCTGTCATACCAGGGTCTCCATTAGGCTTCATCTTATCTTCATGCATTATCTTCTCAGGGCCTCGAATAAAATTCTGCCCTATCACATGTGGCCTTGCCTCCCAAACCCCATAACTTGCGTTTTACTTGCCTGTAAAATTAGCAAGCACCATGTTGATGCTGGCACTTTGAGATGTGGCCTGATCCCCTCGGACCATGGTTGTAGTGGTCAAGTTCCTGTGCAGTTGAACTAGGAAATGCATCTCCCTACTGCAGCCATTTTTCAAGTTGGAACCTTTGTGGAGGCACTCTTTTTTAAGGACTTCATTCAAATGAATGTTTTTCAAATGAGGTTTCAATTTTATAGCCTGGAGCCTTTGGTGGCTGGAATCTTGCCCTCAAGGCACCATTACTTATTTATGAGTGTTTGTGTATGGTTATGCCAGGGCCTCTGGCTGCTACAGAACAACTCCAGACACATGTTCCACATGTGCCTGCATTTAGCTTTTTAAAACAGTGGATACTGGGGAATTAAATCCAGGCCTGTAGGCTCTGCAAGCAAGAGCCTTTAACTGCTGAGTCACCTCTCAGCCCTCCAGTATCATTTTCAATTAAAATTTTTTTTGCAGCAGGGTCTTACTCTAGCCCAGGCTGACCTAGGATTCACTCTGTAGCCCAGGGTGGCCTTGAACTCATAGTGATTCTCCTACCCCGAGGCACCATTTTTGTTGTGCCAGTTGGAAGTACATAGATTCTCATTGATTACATTAATTTCTAACAATTATGGCTGCTTTTTTGCACCTCTCTGTCCACAACTTTATTTCCTCACTAAACTGTGTTTTTAAAAATACATCTTTCTATTTCTCTTTCTGCTCAGAATTCTCACTGTAAACCTGTTTAAAAGCAGTGAGTACTATGCTATGCCACAATCTGAATGCTAGGGTGAGTTGAAATTTTCTCCTTCAAAAAATTAGTTCATTACTTTTTTATTTAGCCTCACTCAAATTTCCAGGACACATGTGTGGCCCCTATCCCAGTTCCCATGCAATCTTTGTTCCCCTTTGAAACTTTATAAGCAGTCTTTACTATGTATGTTTCTGTCAGCCTTCTGGTCTTCCCACCAGCATAGCCCAGTAAGCTCCGCTTACAGCAACTAGAGCTGTAAACTGCTCCACTAGAGCTCCAACTGTTTTCACATTCCTCCTGTACACCAGGTCTGAAGGCTTAGTAATCACATGGTCAGCTTTACTGCAGCAGAAAACCCTACTTCTTGGTACCAAATTTCTCATTACTGTGATTAAATACCTGAAAGAAGCAACTTAAGCAATGAAGGATTTATTTTGGTTCATGGTTTGAGGTTGTATAATTCTCGCAGCAAGGCAGATACGGTGGTGAGAGGCTCTACTGTGGTGGAAGCGTGTGGTATCTGCTTGTTACTTTGTGCCAGACAGGAAGCAGTGTATGAGTCACTTATTTACATGGATATTTAAAAGATGGAATTCATTGGTTGTGAACATTTAAAACCACCTGACTATATCAGCATTATTCACTCTCCCCAAATTCTTCCTTCAGAATTTAATGACAGCTCCTTCCTCCTTGCTTAGAATTTAGAGTTTCTATAGTGGAGAATCCTGTTGGTATTGCTTGGCCTTATGTCCTATTTGTGCTAGGAGAGTTTCCTACACACTGGGGAGAGAATATAACTTTCCAAAGAAAACTAGGTGCAATTAGGACAGAAAAATGTACCCTAGGCAGCCAAGCTCTACTTCACACTTTGCACAAAAATTAACCAATAGATAATTTGATAAAACATTCTGACTTTCTGTCTAATTGGAGTTCATTTAAAATAAATTGATCATGGGCTGGGAAGATGAGTCATTGATTAAAGGCGCTTGCTTACAAATCTGTTAAACCAGGATCAATTCTATACTTTGCTTGACGCAAAGTACACATGTGCTGCATTTCCAACATGCCTATGGCAGTGAGAGGCAGAGCCAGAAGAATCTAGAAGCTCACAGGTCAGCCAGTCTGGCTCACACAATGACAAAAAAGAGAAACCCTATCTCAAAAAGGTGAAAGGGGAATATAACTTTGAGGTTGTCCTCTGACCAAAACACCCCCACACACACATACATAAACACACAAACAAAACAAGTTGATCGGCAAAGCCTATGATCCTAGCACTGTAGATGGTTGAGGCAGGAGCATCTGGAGTTCGAGACTAGTATGAGCTATATAGTGAGAACCTGTCTTAAACACCTAAGTGAATAGGCTAAGTCTGTAATCCTAATGATAAATTATTTAATAAATACATCAGTCTTAAATATATGATATTAGTTTACATACTAGCAGTATTAATATTTTAACACTTATTTTTTTCCCTCTTTAGACAATGAGAAGACACAGAAATGAAGTGACAGTTGAACTACGAAAGGTAAGGGTCATGCATGTAAAGAAAATTAGTTAAAAGATTTTTCTAATGATAAAAGTTTATACAACTTGAATAATGAAAATATTGTGGCAAATTAGTGGCTATGCCTAAAACTACCTTTATGAAAACACATCAGGTAGTTTGTAATTATAAATGTACATAATTGTAATTGTACTTATTGAGACTACTATATACTTTAGGGAAATACTTCACCAGCATTAAAAATTTCACAACACCTGATGAACTTATACTTTTTTCTTAATATCATCTTTCTCTGGTTTGCGTGCTGGATGAAATTCTCCTTGCTCCCATGTCATACTTGTTAAAGTATCCTAAGAAAAAGAGACAAACGCAAAGAGACCTATGCCTTATCAATTGAATGTAACCTCTGTTAAAATTATTTTTTGTCCTTTCTTTCTTTGTCTCTCATTTCTAGCTCTCTCTGCAAATAAATATTTTTGTATATACTATAGTTGGAGGATATTTAAGTTAATATTAGACTATATTTTCATGTGAACCCATTTTAATATTTAAATTGCCATCAAGAAATACACAGTTTCCTCTATTTACATGTGCTTTCTAAGGCTAGATTTTAAACTTATTTCAAATCTTGGTACCTTAAATAAGATCCTGTTCCTGTTCTAACTCATTCTTAAAACTTTTTTTTATATTAAATTACCATCTTGCAACTTTCAGTTTTAAAGAGAAAGAATGTCTAGCTTCTGAAAGTATATACTTTCTCAGTCACTAGGACTAAATAAATCTATGCATTTGTTCACTTGATAATTATTAAGACTCACTTTGGGTCAAACACTGCCTAGGTTCCTCTTCATAACTCTTCAAAGTACCAGTACTATAACCAGAAGCCCCTTTAACTATGCTTACAAGATCTTCACTAGAAAGTAATGTTATTTAGTTATTCTATTACCATTTGGGCAATATCTCATGGAGTTGCACATCATATAAATTATCAGTTATATTTAAATCATTTATTGAACTTCATAAAACCATTTTTTTATTTATGAGCAAAAGGAGAGAGAGAATGGGTGCAACCAGGGCCTCTAGACACTGCAAATGAACTCCAGATTCATGTGCCCCCTTGTGCATTTGGCTGGATGTGGGTACTGGGGAATTGAACCTGGATCTTTAGGCTTTGCAGGCAAGTGCCTTAACCACTGGGTCATTTCTCCAGTTCCTGGACTTTTAATAAAATAATTTTGAGCTGCTGAGGATCAAATCCATGGTCTTGAGCATGTTAGGAAAGCACTCTGCCACTGAGTATAGCCCCAGGCCAAAGAAATACTTGAGAGCAGTACAGTACTGCTTAGAAGACCTGATCTGTGCCAAGTTATATGAAACAAGGTACTACTTTCTTTATTAAAACTGTGTTGGAGACAAATAAGTGCAAACATATCACATGTTCATAGATTGGAAAAATTTATTGTTAAATGTCCTTGCTACCTAAAGTGATTTGCATATTCAGTGCAATACCAACCAAAGTTTATAGACATTTTTCCTAGAAGTAGGGGGGAAATCCTAAAAGTGTAAAAGGCCCATAATGATCCTGAATGGCCAAATAATAATCTTAAGCAACAGCACAAAACAGAAGCATCACACTGTCTACTGTAATCAAAATAACATGGCAGTGGCATAAAAACAGATACAAAGACCAGTAAAACAGAATAGAGAACCCCAAAATCCACACATTCATGTGGATGGAGTTTTCAGCAAAGATGCCAAAAATACACAATGGAGAAAGAAAAATTTCTCTTTGAGAAAAATGAGATTGATCCTTATCCCATGTACAAAAATTAACTCAAGGGGTTGGAGAGATGGCTCAGCAGTTAAGGTGCTTGCCTGCAAAGCCTAACTACCAGGGTTTGATTCCTCAGTGCCCATGCAGATCCAGATGTACAAAGAGCTGCATGCATCTGGAGTTCCTTTGCTGTGGCTATAGACCCTAGATTGCCCATTCTCTTTAGTCTCTCTTTGCCTGGAAAAAAATTTAAAACTTTAAAAAAAAATCAATTCAAATGGGCTAAAGACTTAATTATATGGTCTGGCGAGATGGCTCAGCAGTTAAGGTACTTGCCTGCCAAACCTAATGACCTGGTTTGATTCCAAAATACCCATGTAAAGCCAGATACACAAGGTGGTGCATACATCTGCAGTTCGTTTGCAGTGTCTGGAGACCCTGGTGCACCCATTCTCTCTGTCTGTCTCTCTCCTCTCTGCTAAGACGTAGGCAGAAGACCTGACCCTGTAAAACTCCTAGAACCAACCCATCACATTGATTGGGGAGTTATTTTCTTGATATGACTCACAGAAAATATGCAATAAAGCAGAGCAGGTAGAAGGGATTGCCCAAACTAAAACATACGAGACTGAAAAGACAACCTATGGAATAGAAGGATGGGAGAAAGTTTGTAAATTATACATCTGATAAGAGGTTCATATCTGAAATTAAAAGAACGCAACTTAATAGCAAGAAATCCTATAACCCAATTTTTATATATGGACAAAGCTGGGTGTGGTGGCTCATGCCTTTAATCCCAGCACTTGAGGCAGAGGAAGGAGGATCACTGAGAGCTAAAGGCCTGTCTAGGACTGCAGAGTGAGTTCCAGGTCAGCCTGCGCTAGAGCGATACCCTACCTTTGGAAAGAAAGAAAAAAAGGAGAATGATTCTGGATAAACTTTTCTCAATGAAAATAAAACACAACATAAAAAATATACCAATGACTGTGTGGTGTAGAGGTGTATAACATGTTCAGTACCATTCATCATCAGGGAGTCAAATCCACAAGGAAACAGCATCTCAGACCTCCTGTTAGAATGGTTGTATTAAAACGCTAAGTAGTTGACAGGGTCAAGGAAAGAAAATAAAGAGGCACAGAAAGATAAATGCTACATGATTTTACTTATATTTGGAATCACAGAAGCAGAGAGGAGTGTGGAATGCTGGTTACCAGGGGGTTTTTTTTGGTAGTGGTTTTGCTTTCCCCTTTCAGTGCAGAGGATTTAACTCAAGGTCTTGTGCATGCAAGGCAAGTATGCTGCCACTGAGCCACATCCCCTGTCTTGGGCAGGAGTCAGGTTTTGATGAGATGTTGGTCAAAAGATACAAAGTTCCAGTGAGATTAGAAAAATTAAAGGTTCATTATAACCGAGTGACAGTGGTAGATAACAGTATAGTCTCTTCTTGCAAGCTGCAGGTAGATTTTAAAAGTGGTCTCACCATGGAAAATGGTACAAAAGGGATGTGTGTGTGTCAGTTAGCTTATAGCCATCCCACAATGTATATACTTTTTATTTTGCTTTGTTTTTCAAGGTAGGGTCTTGCTCTAGCCCAGGCTGACCTGGAATTCACTATATAATCTTCAGGGTGGCCTTGAACTCACTGCGATCTTTATACCTCTACCTCCTGAGTGCTGGGGTCAAAGGCATGAGCCACCATGCCTGGCAAAAATGTTTTTATTGTAGCTGGGTGTGGTGGCGCCTGCCTTTAATCCCAGCACTCGGGAGGCAGAGGTAGGAGGATTGCTGTGAGTTCAAGGCCACCCTGAGACTACATAGTGAATTCCAAGTCAGCCTAGACTAGAGCGAGACCCTACCTCGAAAAACAAACAAAAAAATGTTTTTATTTATTTGCAGGGGGAGAGAGAGAGTATGGGCATGCGAGGGCTTCTAGCTACTGCAAATTCCAAGTACATGTTGCCACTTTTTTGTGCATCCAGCTTTACATCGGTACTGGGGAGTAAAACCCAGGTCATTGGGTTTTGCAGGTGAACACCTTAACTGCTGAGCCATCTCTACATGTATACATTTTAAAACATCCTGTTGTGTATAGTATATATAGCTTCTGTCAATTAAAATAAAGAGCTTTGCCAAATGTGGTAGCACATGTAATTCCAGCACTCATGAGGCAGAGGTAGGAGGATGAGTTCAAGGCCAGCCTGAGACTACACAGTGAACTCTAGATCAGCCTAGGCTAGAGCAAGACTCTACCTCAAAAAACAAAACACAAAAAAAAAAGTGATGGTGGGGGAGGGTTAAAAGTAAGTTTTCTGCTTAAATGAATAACTGAACTAAAGTGTGTGTTTAGTTAAACATTAAACACATTAAGTGTGTTTATCTTTAGCAGACTTACAACAGCTAGTTTAAGGATGATCAGCCAATCCAAGAATCACACTTAGGGTAGCACTCATACTGTCCCTTCCAAACTAATAAACTAGAATGAGTTCTAGTTTATTAGTATGCACCATTTCCTCCTTGTATTAAGTCTTGTTTTACTTCCTTACACTCTCCCTTGTTTGTTTAGCCAAGTTATTGAGCAGATACTATATAGATGGGCCAGACAGCATACTCTATGAACAGCGCTTCATAAGCTGAAGCACTTTAAATCACTGGTGTTTTTAACTTTTATATGCAGAAACAAAATACCATTTATAGTCATTACTCCAAAGCAAAATGCTTTGGTATACATTAACAGAACATGTGTCCTGAATATTATGAAATTCTGATGAAAGAAATCAGGATTTAGGTAAAAGGAGGGAAATGTATGTTACTAGTAGATTGGAAGCCTTGGTTCAGTAAAGAAGTCACCCAAATTGGTCTATATAGTCTCTATAAAATTACCATATAGAGGTATGTATTTGTTTATAATTGCTGAATGCAGTTAGAATAGTTCTAGTGGTTTCTTCAATAGCAGCCATTGTGAGTTCTTAAGCATTTATTGGTTGCCTTCCAGAACAAAAGAGACGAGCACTTACTGAAAAAGAGAAATGTTCCCCAAGAAGAAAGCTTAGAAGATTCAGACGTTGATGCTGACTTTAAAGCAGTAAGTTACCTTCATTTATAAAGCACCTTTCAAATAATTTCTACAGTAACCAGGAGAACTTCATTGTTAATTTAAGAACAATTTAATAAAGATAATTATAAGTCATTAACTTGTAACTTTAACAGGTAGACTAATGAATATAGTTTTGTTAATAAACGCTACTGAACTGTCTTTTTTTCTTTTTAAGCAAAATGTAACACTAGAAGCTATATTGCAGGTATGTTATTAACTTAGTATTCTTATTTTGAAGTGTTTTAAAATAGAATTTTTGTTAATGTTTGACATTTGCATTTGGTGTTACAGAATGCCACAAGTGATAATCCAGTGGTTCAGCTCAGTGCTGTGCAGGCAGCAAGGTAAGTGCTACTTTGTCCAGAGAGATAATTAGGTTACACCTCAAGTGTTAATTGACAGTCTAAAAGAGAGTAATATATTATTTCTGTTCATAGTTTGAAAACTGTAACAATTTCTTATATCTTTTTATAGAAAACTATTATCCAGTGACAGAAACCCACCAATTGATGATTTAATAAAATCAGGAATATTACCAATTCTAGTCAAATGTCTAGAAAGGGATGACAAGTAAGTATGGATTTGACTGTTGGCTTTTTTTCAGTTAAAAATTTAGAATTGTTATTTAACCAAGGAGGTCAATGTGGTTTTGCATTTATGTGTGTTGTTTTGTGGTGTTGGAGAGCAAACTCAGGGCCGAGGTTTAACTACTGAGCTTTTAAAGTGTCATGAATTTTAATATAATTTTCTGGTTCTTCGATGATACTCAGCAGACCTAAAGTATTTCTCTGTTCTTGTTTCCAAGTGTTAGTGTGTTTTATTAGAAACATTCAGCTCCTAGATATCGTCTGTTTTGAGGTATATACTTCATATACTTTTCAGTTACTTTTTATTAGAAGTATTTTAAAACAACACAAATAATACTTGAGTCACCATTTGCTTATGAGTCTATATATAGATTAAGCTCATGACACCCATGAATGGCTTCCAAGGCTAAGTGGCTCTTCCTGAACTCTGAGAATATTCCAGCTAATTGCTGATCCTTGGTGTAGTCTTTTATTAATATTAGTTGTCCCATATCATGTGAAAGGGCAAGCTGTACTTATCCAGAAGAAAAGGGGAAAATACCATGTTGGTGTCTTCATTTACTGACCTTATTTCTATTTGTATGTAGACATGTCTCCAAGCTATGCTTAAAATTCATCAGTTTTAATTAACTGGAGAAAATACTGCTTTGAACTCAAATTCTATAAAACAAATAGTATTTTTGCATTTGGAATATTTAGATCGAAACAGAATATTTTGCTTAAATGTTGTCCAAAGAATTTTCAGTTGATTAATTCAGTTTAATTTTCAGTTAAAAATAGTGGTATATAAATGTTGCCACTTAGGTCATTCAATCTTCGAGACTAGGTATGGTGGTACATGTCTACAATCTCAGTACTTAGGAAGTGGAGGCAGGAGGATCAAGATTTTAAGACAAGCCTGGGCTGCATGAGATCCTGACACGAATAAAAAATATCTTTCTTCTTGGATTTCTTTAACAATCACTACTTCTCTTTCCTCAGTGTTTACAGACTTTTAGTTTCTGCTGGCTATATATCCCTCCCTCCACCCACTCTAGTATTCTTTCTGACATATTCTTTCATTGATCTCATAAGTATAATTTCTGTTTGTTTGCTTTTGAAACCAGTCTCTAGCCCAGGACTAGGCATAAACACAATATGTATACCTTGAATTTCTGGTCCTCCTGCCTCTACTTCTTGAGTGCTGGGATTATAGTTGTGCACCACCATGCATAGTTTTTTTTTTTTTTTTTCCGGGCAAAGTCTTACTATAGCCCAGGCTAGCCTCAAACTCATGGCAATCCTTCTACCTCAGTCTCCTGAGCACTATTAAAGGTGTGCACCACCACACCCAGTTTAATACATAGTTTTTGTTATCTCCCCTTAATAGGTCTTCCATTCTTTATGTCATTGACTCAGATTATCCCCCACCCCCACCCTGCATGCCTTGAGTTACTGGGTTTTGAACTAGGGTCTTTTGTATGCTAGATAAGCACACTAGGGCTGAGCTATGTCTCAACCTTTGTGTTCACATTTTATTTTAGACAGGGTCTTGCTAAGTTGCCCAGGCCACCCTTGAGCTTACTCTGTAACTTGGGCAAACCTTGAATTTCTGTTTTCAATTGACTCTGTACTTAGTGTGTCTATAAATAAATTCCAACTTTGGAAGCGTAGGAATGAAGATGCCCTCCCTTCCTACTCCCCACCTTGCACCATTTACACACACACAATTGCATTTTTTTACATATCTCCTTGGCCTCCACTCTCTTGATGTGTTTCTTTTTTTTTTCTTTTTTTTGGTTTTTCGAGGTAGGGTCTCGCTCTAGCCCAGGCTGACCTGGAATTCACTCTGTAGTCTCAGGGTGGCCTTGAACTCATGGCGATCCTCCTACCTCTGCCTCCCGAGTGCTGGGATTAAAGGTGCGCGCCACCACGCCCGACTTTGATGTGTTTCTTATTATCCATACATATTATCATTCTTTGCTTCCTGTAACTTTTAAATGTATATCCAGCTCTCAGTGCCTACCCCTTAAATCCAACTTTGAAAAGCTGATTCAGCTTTCACTTTATTAGATCTTCCATGACTATTTTAAATAATACCAATAATACTACCAATAATGAATGTCTCATCTGCAGAATTTTGCAATCCTAGTAACTATAGTATATAACCCAGATGATGTAGTGCAGTCAGATTGGGGTCCAGACTTTAAGACCAGTCTAGAGGCTTGTGGCTGAGATTAAAGACATGCTGTTAATCAGCTAGCATAGTGATAATGGATTATTCTATAAAGGCAACGAACATTCAGGAGGTAAAATTGTTGACTCCTATATTAGATGTCTGTTGGCAAGGGATGATAATTAAATATGGCAACTACCAGTGGATATAAAGAAGCATGTTTATAGTGACTGGCTTTGGAAAACAGTGGGATATTCAGATGAAGATATGCAGCAGCAGGCAATTTGATATATATCAAGGTAAAATTCAAGGATCAGGTACAGGTCTGAGGTTTATAAATTTAGGTGGTCATTATATACAAATTTTTTTATTTTTCTTTTTACAGTCCTTCATTACAGTTTGAAGCTGCGTGGGCATTAACTAACATAGCCTCAGGAACATCTGCACAGACTCAAGCCGTTGTACAGTCTAGTGAGTCCATTTCATACTCAAACTTCTGGGGGGTAGATGATGACAAGGAAGTAGGTTTTATGGTAAAGACTGAATTTTATCTTGTAACATTTTAAAGTCACTTTTAATGGCCAAATCTTTCCCATAATTATCATTAAACTACCGTGAAATAATTTTTAATTTTGATTACCAAAATTTTGATCTTTTAAGGTAGACCATCCACTATTAACAAGGCTTAAATTTTTTGTTTCTAATACCCTCAGAGGCAGGGTTTTGTTTTAGATAGAGTTTTGCTATGTAGCCAAATGGGGTCATTTAAAAAAATTATTTATTTATTTGCATATGCATGCCTGTGGGGTGTGTGTGTGCCAGGGTCTCTTCCCACTGCAAACAGATGCCTATCTGGCTTTACATGGGTGGCTAAGGAATTGAATCTGGTCCAGCAGGCTTTGCAAGTAAGTACCTTTAAATGCATATCTCCTGCCCAAGACTGGTTTTGAACTTGCTATGTAAACTTTTGCTTACCTCAGGATGGATTAATACTACTGGTTTGGTGGTTGAAATTGATACAGTGCTTTGAAAAGTTTTGGCTTGGTGGTATTGGTATCAGAAGGGGGAACAGGTTTTATTTACATTGGGGCTTTAAATGGAAAGTAGGAGGTACAATTTGACACTGTTTTATCTTTGGTATTAGTTCCTTTGTTCTATAAAAGTCACAAATGACAGTTAAATTTTAAAATGTAATTATGTTGAAAGCCTTATATTTCTTTTTTTAATATTTTATTTATTCATTTTCAAGCAGAGAGAGAGAGAGAGAGAGAGAGAGAGCACACCAGGGCCACCACCTTGTAGGTCTGGCTTATGTGGGTGGGTGCTGGGGAATTGAACCTGGGGCCTTAGGCACTTGAGGCAAGTGCCTTAACCGCTGAGGCATCTCTCCAGCCCGAAAGCCTTATATTTCTACCAAGAATGGAAAATGCTTTGAAAATCAGCTTTTTGGACTGGAGGAGATAGTTAAGTTGGTAAAGTGTTAGCCAAGTAAGTGTAGGGACCTGAGTTCAGATCCCCAGAGCCCATGTGCATACCTATAATCTCAGTATGAAGGAGGCAGAGACAGGATCTCCCAAGCCTAGCTAGACTAGTTGAATTGGTGAGTTCTGGATTTAATGAGAGACTGAGTAAATAAGACACCTGACATCAACCTCTGGCCTCCACACGTACATGCACACATGTGAGCTCTGCGTCCACACACACATGAAATAGTTAAATGTAGTACCTCATATACCCCAACAGTTCTCTTCCTAGACTAAACAGGGGAGATGAACATGTCCATGCAAAGGCTTATACATAAATGTTTACAACATAATTACTCACTGTTCCTCAACTGATGAGTGCATAAATAAAATGTATATGCCATGGAATACTGTTCAACAATGCAGAAGAATAAAATGTTAATACCTATGACTTCATGGTGAACCTCAAAAACATTGTTAGGTGAATGAAGCCAGACATTAAAAATAATTGCATACACTATGCTTTCATTTATGACATGTCCAGAATAGGCAAATCTCCAAAGAGAGAAAACAGATATTTATAGATTGCTGAGGGCTAGAGAAATGGTTAGCACAGAGTGAATAGTAAGTGATTACCATGATAAGTGATTTTTTTAACAGGGGTGATGAAATGTTACGTTTATAGCAATGACTACAATTCTGTATAAAAAGCATTATAATATAGTATATACACATCATAGTATACACTATAGTATACTAAAAAACATGCCAAGTAAATAATGTGGCTACGGCTACTACACAAATAAGCAAAAACATCCTACCGATAGCACAGGGTAAAACTCAAGAAAAAGTAATCAGCCTTAGAATACAAGAGGGTATAATGTATAAGCTATGTAAAAAGAATTATATATATATATTTTTTTACATAGAGCCTCATTCTAGCCCAGGCTGACCTGGAATTCACTGTTGTTGCAGTCAGCTTTCTCATTGCTGTCAGAAAGAACCTGACCAAAAGCAGTTGTGGGAGGAAAGGGTTTATTTTGGCTTATAGACTCGAGGGGAAGCTCCATGATGACAGGGAAAATGATGGCATGAGCAGAGGATGGACATCACCTCCTGGCCAACAGCAGGTGGACAACAGCAACTGGAGAGTCAACCCATAATATACCACCCATAAGCCTGCCCCCAACAATGTACCTCCAACAAGGTTCCAATTCCCAAAATGCCGATCAAGCATTCAGAGCACCACAATTATGTAGTCTCAGACTAGTCTCAAATTCATAGTGATCCTCTACTTGTGCCTCCCGAATGCTGGGATTAAAGGCATGCACCACCATGCCCAGCTACAATGATTATTTTAAATTGCAAGATAGATCTGATAGGAAATTAATCAGTCTGGTTAATCATATATGAATAATTATGATTACATTGAGCTAAAGTATTATGTTTTAAGGTTATATTTGAGATTAGAATTGTTTTGTTAAAGGAAAGGTTTTATACTGCCTTATTTTTTAGTAGATGACAACTGTTAGTTGGTTTGTTACTCACAAATTTCTAGGGAAGAGTACTAACAGTCAGTTTTTTTTTGGGGGGGGGTGGTTTCGAGGTAGGGTCTCACTCTAACCCAGGCTGATCTGGAATTCACTCTGTAGACTCAGGCTGGCCTTGAACTCATGGCGATCCTCCTACCCGAGTGCTGGGATTAAAGGCATGCGCCACCACACCCAGCTCAGTTATTTTTAGATATCCTTGCCACATTTATCCAGTGAACTATAATTGGATGACTATGGTATTTCAGGGTCTACATTTTATTAACTTACTTGGGCTGAAATCTGTAAATACATCAACATTTTTCCAGTATAAATGCTAGTTTTTCTTTATTACAGATGCAGTGCCACTTTTTCTAAGACTTCTCCATTCACCACATCAGAATGTTTGTGAACAAGCAGTATGGGCTTTGGGAAACATTATAGGTAAGTTGAATTTAGGTTTGAAAAAACTCCAATTAAAAATCTTAATTAACTTTTTTCCTACATTGGCATAGCCATTACACACTATGTTTCCTCTAAAACTTGATGTGAGTTGTCTATATTCTCGCTTCATAAATTTTAACTTAAGGTGTTACTTCTTAAGTGTAAAATATAAAAGGACATGCAATGTGTACCAATAAGTGGTAGGTTAAATTTGTGTCCCCAAAACAGAATCTGAGAAACACTTGATGCCTTTGACTTACAGGAAACATAGAACATCAGTGTCCCAACATGAGCCATTGCATACATTTCAAACTTTCTCATCCTGAGTGTAAATTTTTTTTAAATACAATTTTCATTTCTGTAGGTGATGGTCCTCAATGTAGAGATTATGTCAT
The DNA here is from genome assembly GCA_004024765.1 of Zapus hudsonius. Lineage (NCBI taxonomy): Eukaryota > Metazoa > Chordata > Mammalia > Rodentia > Dipodidae > Zapus > Zapus hudsonius. Next base: position 18,692 of record PVHP010017054.1, read on the forward strand.
ATCACTGGGAGTTGTCAAACCTCTTCTGTCCTTCATCAATCCCTCCATTCCCATCACCTTCCTTCGGAACGTCACATGGGTCATTGTCAATCTCTGCAGGAATAAGGACCCCCCACCGCCTATGGAGACAGTTCAGGAGGTAAATGAAGAATTGTAAAGGCCAGATGGTATATTTGCCCTATGTTTATTCTTTAGGTATTCATACACAGGGAATGGAATAATGTATATTCTGAGTTCATTGCAGATTGCCGGTATGAGTTTTTGTTAAAGTAACATACTATAATTAATTACTCCTGTGAAGTAAAAAGTGGAGTGTCATATAGTGCCAAAAATAAAGTGAATCCATTTTAAGTTTTTAAAAATATTTTATTTATTTGCAAGCAGAACAATACATATGAAGAGAGAGAGAGTGTGAGAGTGAGAGTGCCAGGGCCTCTAGCCACTGCAAATGAACTCCAGGTGCACGCACCACTTTGTGCATCTGGCTTACGTGGGTGCTGGGGAATTGAACCCAGTCCTTAGGCACTGGAGACACTGAGTCATCTCTCCAGCCCCCATTCTAATTTTGTTAAATGACTATATTTTCATAAAGAGAAAGCACAAGAAGTTCAAATGAGAAAGGAGAGAAAAAAAATCTCAAAGTTTTATTATTGCATTTTCCTGTTGGTTTAATGCTAACAAATAAAGGATTGCTCTAGATAAAACTAGTGTACTTGACAGGTGTAGTGGCTCATGCCTTTAAATCCCAGAACTTGGGAGGCTAAGATAGGATAGGATAATCACCCTGGGCTAGAGTGATGTCCTGCCTCAAAAAAAACAAAAATAAAAGAAATCTAGTATACTTACATATAAATGTTTTTGAGTGAATTTGCATTCTTATTGATTTCTGACAAAGTTGGTGGTCTTAGAAGTGTGGTATACCTTGGGTTTTTAAAAACTCATAGAGAACCTTGACTCAGTTGACTATGTTTCTTTGTAATCTATGTCTTGTCCAGTGTCTACTACCTTTGGTTATGCTAGGGTAGTTTGCGAGATTCCTGGGAGGATTTTTAAAGTCACTCTTCCTTTTTTTTTTTTTTTTTTTATTTAGAGAGACTTTATTAGATGAAGAAAAGGAAAGAGGAAAGATAATGACAAGCTCCTGCCCAAGAGAAGGCAGAAGTAGATAAAGCCCAAAGTACAGAGAAGGCAGAAAGGGACAGGCGCCTTCACTCCTAGATTTTTGAGAGACCTGTTTGGCCTGAATTCAACAATACTTTAAACTTTGTACTGTATCATTTTCTTGACTGAAGCGGAGAACAAAAACTACTTTCACTAAAGTAACTTATAGAATAAATATTTTTATATTAATGAGGTAAGTGAGGCAGTGGTGACAATGTGAAGAGTACCTTTTCTGAACTAGCTACAATGGTGTATTAATATCACTGTTCTTCTCACTTGGCAACTGGGTCATAACAAGGTTATCGAAAATAAGTGAGTTTTTCATTAAAGAACATTAATGCTGGGCGTGGTGGCACACACCTTTAATCCCAGCACTTGGGAGGCAGAGGTAGGAGGATTGCTGTGAGTTCAAGGCCACCCTGAGACTACATAGTGAATTCCAGGTCAGTGAGACCCTACCTCGAAAAACCAAAAAAAAAAGAACATTAATGTCTGCCAGATTTATTTGGGTGTTTTAATTAGACATTTTGAAACAAACTTTTGGTCTTGAGATTAAATGTTATCAGATTTTCATTCTCCCAATAGATATTCAAAGTTAACAGTGTCTTTTGCGTCACAGTTGTTTGTTTTTACAAAGATATGTCCATCAACCCTAGGGTTACTTGCTGTTTATATTCTTTCCTCAGATTTTGCCAGCTTTATGTGTTCTCATCTATCATACGGACATAAATGTAAGTAAAGCGGAAGCTTAGGTGTGGAATTTGCTCTTGCTGGGACTAAAAGGTTTTTTATACAAGTGTTGGAGTCTATTTTATTCAGTGTCAAAGCTTCCACAATGTATATGTGCTTTTTGGAAATGGACATAAGGTTTCTAATTTCAAGTAAGGAATGCTCAGCCTGTGGCCCATTGGCTTCATGTGTTCCAGGATACCTATGAATGCAGCCCAACACATTTGTAGATGACACCATCATGTCACAAATTCAAAAGGTTGGACACAGGCTGGGAAGATAGCCTAGTCAGTAAAATGTTTGATTTGTAAGGATGAAGACCTGAGTTCAGTCCCCAGAACCCACCTAAAAATTGGCCATGGTGGTATATGCATGTAATCCCAGCACTGGCAGATAGATCCTGGCGCTCTCTAATTAGCCAGTGTTACCTACTTGGCAAGTTCTAGGCCAGTGAGACACCTTGTCTCAAATAAATAAATGAATGAATGAATGAATGAATGAATGTGGATGGTGCCTGAAAGCAATAGCACTGCTGTTGTCCTGGAATCATTCTGCATGGTTCTAGTTCTAGAGGCACTACCCACATGCTGTATAGCATTTCTCTCTTGCTACAGTTTCACTTTCCAGAGTTTCACTTAGCTACCTAGTCATTGAAATCTGAAATTTTTAAATGGAAATTTCCAGAAATAACAGTTCATTAGTTTATACTTTTATAGTGTGGTACTATAATTGTTCTATTTTTCATTAGTTATTCATCTCTTACTCATTATAAACTATCATAGGCATGTATGCATAGGAAAAAAGGAGTGTGTGTGTGTGTGTGTGTGTGTGTGTGTGTGTAGGGGTCTTTATTATCTGCTATTTCTGGCATCCTTGTGGAGTCTTGGAACTTGTCCCCCACAGATACTGAGTGACTACTAGTATGTTCTTTAAAGTACTAATATTCTAAAAGTAATAACATTAAATGCTGAGGCAATACAATGAATAAGTTCCATCACTAAGAATTGCAGCCAGTCTATAGCCTCCTTTCTTTCATATCAGGATCACACATAACATGATGTGAAAAAGAAAAGTATACTGGAGGAAATGATCAAAGTGCTGTATTACAGAAACATACAATTCTATCCGGCAAATCAGAAAATACCACCAAGGAAGTAACATTTGAAAGGAGCATTTTAAGACCCAGACATGGTGACACCTGTAATATTTACACTTGGGAAGTGAAGAGGAAGATCAGGAATTTAAGGCCAGCTTGGGCTACTAGAGACCCCATCTTAAAAGTAAAGTAAGAAGAAAGAGGGATGGGGAGACTATTCAGTAATTAAGTGCATTTGCTACTTAAGCATGAGAGCCTCTCAGGCTAGAGATGAAAGATCTGACTCCCCAAAACTAGGTGTGGTCATCCATGGCTGTAACCCCAGTCCATGGTGAAGGGAGGGTACCAGAGATCTCTGGGGCTTGCAAGCAAGGGTTGAGGGAGAGACCCGTCTCAAGGAAAGAAGCAGCTGAGCCATAAGAGAATACACAACATTCTCTCTGGCCTCCACATGCACATGGGACATGCATGTACACACATGGCATACATCATACTATACAGATGTTCTGCACACATGCATATGCAAGCACATACAAAAAAGACAAGAACAAAAGCTACAGCATTATTCAAAGGAGTAAATGGTGACAGAATTGGCAAAGATGATAATGTTCATAGTGTTTATTGAGAGTTTAAAATGTGCAGAGCACTATTTAAAGCATCTTTCATATGTTAACATATTTGATTTATAAAATGTAATTTGGCATTGGTATTTTTTTTTTGCCTGAAGCCATACAATTGACCTGAGTACCTTTTTGTCAAGTTGAGAGTCATTTAAGGAACATGAGGAAAGATAAAGGCTTGAGAATACATGGAGGTTTTAGAGAGTATAAGTAGATAATAACACAGTAGCTTGGTATGGAGTTAATTTACAGAGTTTGGGATCTTGTGTGAAAGACATTGGTTTTTGTCTGGTAATGAGTGTGAAGTCATTGAAGTTGGTTTTTTTTGTTTTGTTTTGTTTTGGCGGGGCGGGGGGAGTTCGAGGTTGGGTAGACTAACCTGGAATTCACTCTGTTGTCTAAGGCTGGCCTTAAGCTCACAGCGATCCTCCCACCACTGCCTCCTGAGTGCTGGGACTAGAGGCATGTACCACCATGCCTGGCGCCATTGAAGATTTTTAGGAAAAGGAGTGATATCTTTTATACAGTAGTATACTTGCTTGTAATAAACAGATAATAGAAAAAAAACATGGAGTACTTAGAATGAGGAAACTTGAATGTAAGAAAGACCCTACCTTGGGGAGAGGTGGGGAAGACTTCACCTTGTAAAGGCTCTACAGATGTTCAAACAGTGCTGCCAGTTGGGGATCAAACATTCAAACACACAAGTCTATGTGGAACATTTTCTATTCAAATTAGTCCCACCTATTGTGGATAAGAGTTTTCCTTTCCCCATAACCTCACCAACATTTTCTTGAGAATAGCCATTTTGACAGGCATGAAATGAAATCTCAAAGTGGCTTTAATTTGCATTTACCTGATAGCTAAGTACAGTGTTTACACTTGTCGACAAGGAAGAATTTTTAATCCAGCACCTTAGACCTCCTTGGCTACGACCGCCCCTTGTAAACATTATTTTTAAATATCAGTTTGCCACTTTTGCTTCTTCTTTTGAGATCTGTTCATCATTAGCCCATCACTGATTGGCAGTTTTGATTTATTTTTTTTGCAGTTCTTTATATATTTTAGATATCAGCCTCCTGTCAGAGGAATAGTTGACAAAAATCTTTTCCTATTCTGCTGGCTTCCTATTTGCTAAAATTTAATTCTTTGCAAGCAGAGCAGGGGGAGGGTATGCCAGGGCCTCTAGCCACTGCAAATAAACTTCAGATGCATGCATCACTTTATGCATCTGACTTTTTACATGGGTACTGGGGAAATCAAACCCAGGTCCCTAGGCTTTATAGGCAAATGCCTTAACCTCTGATCCATCTCTCCAGCCCATGAAAAACTTTAATTTCAGGTTGATTCCAGTTTGTTGATTCTCTTTTTCTTTCTTTTTTTAATCTTAACCATCTTTTTTTAAAAAAAAATCTTTAAACTGGGTGTGGTAGCGCACACCTTTAATCCCAGCACTTGGGAGGCAGAGGTAGGAGGATCGCCATGAGTTTGAGGCCAGCCTGAGACTACAGAGTGAATTCCAGGTCAGCCTGGACTAGAACAAGACCCTACCTCGAAAAACCAAAAAAAAAAATAAATAAAAAAAAATCTTTAGATATATTATATGAGCAAATCTTGTGATGAGTCCCCCATTTCCCTCCTCCCTGTCCCCAACCCACTGGGTCCCCTCCTCAGTACACATACTGGATTTGTCCATGGGGTAGGGGGTTATGAATTATACAAGAGGTAGCCATTTTTTTCCTCCTTTGTGTGTTGTTGTTGAGGGGGGCAATGTCTCTGGATATTTCCCCCCCCATGGCTCTTATAATCTTTCCCTGAGTCTTGTGGATATGGCATGCGTGTATACAGAAGAGCACACATGTGCATACACATGTGCTGAGAGACGGTGTGTCCCATCCCCTAGTCAATAATCTCCCACCCATGATCACATCAGATCCTAATTTAACTCAATGGATAAAATATAAAAACAAGGGGAAACCAATTGCTCTCTAATTGGACTGGAGGCCCGTTCCACAGGAGGGAAAGCACGTCTGAACTAGACAGAAGCCTATAGTCGGGGAGGTCATGAGCCCTGGGGAGTAACACCCATTGTTGTCTGGCTAAATGTATACATTATGCCAACCAAATTGCCTTACATGCACTTTTTTAAAATGAGCATACCCAAATAATAATGCTACTCTCACTTCTGGCCTAAGAAGCTTCTCTTTTTCAGATGACATCCTCTTTTTACTCTCCACCTTTTTTCTCTGTGACAGTTTCTCACTATACTTGAGGGTCTAGTTGGTTGGTTGGTTTTTTTGTTACACTGGCTGGCCAGGTAGCCCCAGAGATCTTTTGTCTCTATTCCCCCTCAGCACAGGGGTTACAGGTATGCTTGGTCATGCCTGACTTTTTATGTGGATGCTGGGGATTGAACTTGGGTCTTTATGCTTGCTTGCACAGCAAGTGGTCTTACCCTCTGTGCCATCTCTCCAGCCCAGGATAAGATTGAGACAGGGTCTCTTGCTGAACCTAGAGCACACTAATTCAGCTAGACTGGCTGGCTAGCAAGCTTCAGGCACCACCTGCTCACCTCGACAGCACTGGAATTATAGGTGCATGCTGCCATGTCTGGAACTTTACATGGATATGGGCATCAGAGCTCAGCTCTCTGCTCTTCTAAATCTATGTGCTGTTTATTTATTATTTTTTTTGGAAGGATGTGTGGTTCAGGTAGCTACTATTATTTTAGAGCAACAAGCTCTATCTTTAGTTTTAATACCCTAATAGAAAGGTCTCTGGATGTCTTATGTGGTAAGAGCAGTGCTTATATTTCTCTGGTCAGACACCAAGGAAAACCATGTGTAAGTGCTTTGATCCTGAATGAGTCACCAAATTTCTGGTCCTGTTTAGTTTATTTTCATTTTCAAAATTTGAATGAGTGAGGTCATAATTATCTACTTCATGCTTTTTATTTGGGGGCCTATATCAAGAGCTTTGCAAACTGTTTTTCCTGAAAGTTAAATGACCCAAGTCATTTCTCCAACTATGTTTGCTTTAGTGGCTTGAGAAAACTGTTGCCAAACTCATTGGGAAATTTATAGAGTGGGTAGATTGTCATATTGGGGTCTTCAAACTTGAAGCAGCATGGCAAATTGACCTTATAGTGAATGTGAAGTATTTATTGCTACTTGTTACCTACCTAACTTCTGGGCCCAGGGAGAATTGCCTTCCTGCTGTTTATTTATTTATTCATTTGAGAGAAAAACAGAAAGAGTGAGTGTAGGCATGCCAGGGCCTCCTGCCACTGCAGACCAACTCCAGATGCATGCCTTCACTTTGTACATCTGGCTTTACTTCTATACTGGGGAGTTGAACCCAGGCTGTAAGGCTTTGCAAATAAGTGTTCATATATGATACATAAATTCAGAAATAGAAGAGAAGTGTCCCATGACTTTCATCTCTCGTTTGTGAAAAGTGATCTGGGGTAGACATTGAGAGGAAAATAGAATTTTTTGCCATTTAAAAGGTTAGTCACATAAGCAAGTGCCTTTACCACCAAACTAAAACATAAAACATGTTATTTTTCCTGTCACTACTCCTAAGATATGTATTTGAAGCATTCAATTAAACATGCCAATGGTTTATTCTTTTTTGCTCCTGATAGATTCTTGTAGATACCGTTTGGGCTCTTTCGTACTTGACGGATGGAGGTAATGAGCAGATTCAGATGGTCATTGATTCCGGGGTTGTGCCGTTCCTTGTGCCCCTTCTCAGCCACCAGGAAGTGAAAGTTCAAGTAAGCATTGTTTGGTTTTTTTTTTTTTTTTTTTTTGGTTTTTCAAGGTAGGGTCTCACTCTAGCCCAGGCTGACCTGGAATTCACTATATAGTCTCAGGCTGGCCTCAAACTCACTGCAATCCTACTACCTCTGCCTCCCAAGTGCTGGGATTAAAGGCATGCGCCACCATGCCTGGCTCTCTTTTTGTTTTTTTAAGGTAGTCTCAGAGTGGCCTCCAACTCACAGCGGTTCTCCTACCTCATCCTCTGGAGTGCACTACCAGCCTGGCAGTTTTTTCTTATATAGAATTCTGTTAGCTATAACAAGTTTATATAACCAAGCTTCAATTACATCTGTCAGCAGTCTTCCTCAAGATCATCCCAGCTTATCCTTGAACCTGAATTATTGACTTCCAAAGCTTTTATTCTCCTCGATTCTTCTGAGTTTCAGAGCCATTATCATTTTATCCACACAGGTGAAACTGCTCATCTCCCACAAATTTGCTTCTCTTCCAGGATCGCCTTTGAGAGAACAGCCTGATCTCTGTTGGATTCCTGGATTCCTCTTCTCATTCCCTTTCTGTTACCAGATCCTTTCAGTCTCATTGAAGTTTCAACTCTCTTTAACTTTCTATCTCATAATTACAACAGTCTTCTAAGTACATATCCTCTGCCTCTCAGCAGAAGGATATGTACTCTGAATTTGGGTAGTGTTAGATCTGTTCATCACATGTCTGCCAAAGTGAGTTTCTAAATACAAATGTGTGCCTGTTCAGACTTGTATTAAAATCTTTCTGAGTTGCCATCTTAGTAATAGATAAAAATAACTGTCTAAAACCTGGGACTCGGTTCCAGGGAGATGACTTACGTAGCTACAGGCCTTTGCTTGCAAAGCCTGCCAGTCCAAAGGTTCAGTTCCCCAACAAACCCCGTAAAGCTGGATGCAAAAAGTAGTGCAAGCATCTGGTATTGTGGATGCCCATAAATACATGCACACATGCAAATAAATTTTTAAAAATTAATGGGATTTATAGTTTTAATTTCCTTTTCCTTCATCCTTCTTGAATCTTTTGTTACTGTTTTCACAGAAGTTTCCCTTTTTTTTTCCACAAGAGATTATTGTTTAACATTCAGAATTGCTGAGTCTGTTTATGGCTTTGTTGTAAGGATGAAATAAATGTTAAAAATTTACTGCTTAAATTTTTCAGGGTTATAAAAAGTTCAGAACCCACTTAATTTTAAACAAACTTTAATCCCACCTAGACTGCAGCCCTCAGAGCAGTTGGCAATATTGTGACTGGCACCGACGAGCAGACCCAGGTTGTTCTCAACTGTGATGTCCTGTCACACTTCCCAAATCTCTTGTCACATCCAAAAGAGAAAATAAATAAGGTAAGGCAGCTAATGTCTTTGCCATCATATTTCATTCTCTTTGTGCATTTTGTTTATTCTCTTGTTCCTGTTCTGAAAAGTTCTTCTTCCAACCCACTGTAGTTAAGACAAGAAGTGTTTTAAGTCACTCTAATTGTTTGGTTTCAACATCTAATTGCTGCTTACAAGTGTTACCCTGACCATCACAGAATAAAAATATGTTAGACTGCTAAGGTTTTGATATGTTGAGCAGTAGCAGTAATCATTAAGTTAGTGCCCACCATGTGAAAATACAAACAAAATCTACACTGAAGTGGCCAAGCAGATCATAGTTTTAGCTCTTCTGAAATTAGAATGGACCTGAAAGTGGAGTCTCTGAATTCAAAGATCATTAAAAATTGTTCTCACTCTAGCCCGGGCTGACCTGGAATTCACTATGTAGTCTCAGGGTGGCCTTGAACTCATGGTGATCCTCCTACTTCTGCCTCCCTCGTGCTGGGATTAAAGGCGTGTGCCACCACGCCCGGCTCTTTTTAAATTTTTAAGCTTGAAAATTTTTCTTAAGAAATGTGTCATCTATAATTCAGCACTTAGGTTTTTGCATGTCTGGCTTATTTTTCATAGCATGTTTGCAAGGCTCATCCATTAGTGGTGTGTAGGAGGACTTCATTTTCATGGCTGAATAAATAATTGTGTGGTATATGGTTACATTTTGTCCATTCATTCATAATTGAACATTGAGTGTCATTGAAGTTGTTTTTACCTTTTGATAATTTGAATAACACTGTACTGAACATTGTGTATACCTGTTTAAGTCCTTGATTTCTTTTTCTTTTTGTATATAGTTAGGAGTTGTTAGGTCATGGTATTATATGGTAGCTTTTTGGGAAAGCAGAAAGTGGCTGTGTCACTTTACCTTCCCACCAGTCATGTGTTAGGCTTTTCATTTCTCCACATCTCACAAGCGTTTATTTTATTTTAGTTTTAGTTTTTGTTTTTTAACCCATGTTGCATTTTGCAATTCTGCTTTTCCTGTAGAAGGGCCCTGAAGAGGTCACAAGCATTTATTTTCATTAAAAAATCATAGCCATCCTAGTAGGTATGAAATGTAGTGTCTTATTGTGGTTAGATGTATTTGTTTCAGTAAATATTAAGAAACCAGAGACTCTCACACTCTGGGGTTATTTGCACTGAGGAGTCTTAACAATATTGGTGGTTTTTACAACTGAGTATATTCCATAGTTGGAAACAGCTGAGAAATATAAAGGACAGACCATGGTGGTAGAGGGAGGGTTCCGGTCTACATAGTCTTTAAGTGAAGGTCTCATGGGGAGAAAGAATCAGTAAGTAGGTAGTTGCTTGAAATATTTTTTACCTTGTGAATTGATTTTTTTGCATTTTGAGACCCTGAAGGTAGACGCATCTTAAAAAAATTTCAAACCCGTAAAAAAGTATAGTTAGCCCCTATATATACTCTACACACAATACAGGTTCACTAGTAGTTAACACCTTCCCACAATTTGAATAGTGGAATAAATGCGTAATTAACTCTCAACTATACAGATATACATTCAACCCTAATATAATATATAATATTATAATAGAATATATATAATATAAGCCTGTTTGTAATTTGTAAATACTTTTGTAGTATAGTAAAATTTATGTTACTTAGACCTATCCAGGTAGTTAGATACTTAATTTCTATGGAATACTTGAATGAGTAAATGTTTTTAAGATAAAGCAATTCACCTTTACTAAAAGTAGTTCAGACAAGTATTGGAAATTTGGTCTTGCATTATTGTCTGTCTTTTAGAAAGAACTAACTCAGAAATGTTAACTCCATGGAAAAGGATCTGGGCCTGTTTTTCTCACTGCTGTAATCACCATTGCCTAGGATAATCATAGTTTACATTAGTGTAGAAATCATTGATTTGGTAAATGCTAGATTAATAGGATACAGTTAGTATGAATGGAGGTTTCCTTACTACTTACTTAAAGTGGGAGATTTAAATGACTGCTCACTTTTTTGATGAAGCCACCTTACCACAATGTGGTGATTTTGGAGAGAGAGAGGTATATATATCAAATATGTTAAAAGTAAAAATATAAAAGACAAGATCATTTTTTCCAATAGAAGTGCTCCATGTTTTGTTCACTCACCAGGAAGCAGTATGGTTCCTTTCCAACATAACAGCAGGCAACCAGCAACAAGTCCAGGCTGTGATCGACGCTGGGCTAATCCCTATGATCATCCATCAGCTTGCTAAGGTCAGTCACATCGGGAATGCTTTACCCTCTTGATCTGTTGGAACCTAGGCTTTCTGGACAAAGACTTCATTTTTTGGCTTTATTTTTAATCTCCAGGGGGACTTTGGAACACAAAAGGAAGCTGCTTGGGCAATTAGCAACTTAACGATTAGTGGCAGAAAAGATCAAGTGAGTTTGAAAACACAAACTGTCGCACAAAGACTTAATTTTACTTGTAGGGGTTGCTGATTCTTTTAAATCCCTGCACTGTATTATTTGGGGGGGAAGATGATTATAGATATAAGGATATATCTTCTCTTTTATTATCTAGGTTGAATACCTTGTACAACAGAATGTAATACCACCATTCTGTAATCTGCTGTCAGTAAAAGATTCTCAAGTGGTCCAGGTGGTTCTTGATGGTCTGAAAAACATTCTGATCATGGCTGGAGACGAAGCCAGCACAATAGCTGAAATAATAGAAGAGTGTGGAGGTAAGAGTGATGAGGAAAGTAGTCGAGCTCTAGAGCTTTCATTCCTTTATGTCAGTTTATTACAAAATTAATAATGATGCATTGTTAAGTATACTGTATTAACATTAAAAACAAGGTTTTGAGTCACCCCAGTGGTCACCACCATCTGAAAAGAGAAGCTTCTCTAACCAAAAGTGAGGAAGACTTTTTTAAAAACAAATTATCCCAGAGATAGTTAGGGAGTTTTGTTCAACATTGTAGAAGCAAAATTAAAATGTGTATTATCTTAATATTCTTTACTCTTGGTTTTTCCGGGTTGTGTCTCGCTCCAGCCCAGGCTGACCTGGAACTCACTATGTAGTCTCAAACTCACAGCAATCCTCCTACCTCTGCCTTCCGAGTGCTGGGATTAAAGGTGTGTGTCACCATGCCCAGCTCACTACTCATCTCTTAATGTTAAAATGTCTAAGATAATTAAAAATTGGTATCAAGTTCATAACCAGAAATTTGATTTGTTTTTCTTCAGTTTTTATTTTTGTTTGTTTTGGGTTTTTTCTAGGCAGGGTTTCACTCTAGCCCAGGCTGACCTGGAACTCACTTAGTAGCCCCAGGTTGGCCTCAAACTCATGGTGATCCTCCTACCTCAGCCTCCCACCACACCTGGCTTCTCTCCAGTTTTTTTTAACATGTTTACTTCTATAAGGAGTAATAAGTAAAGAATTTTTATATTTATTGTCTTTGACACCTATTTCCCATTTTTTTCTAATTCATATATTGTGTTTTAAAAATAGCTTTTAAAAATTGAATGCTCAAAAGACATTTAAGGAAAGGATAAAGTTTTAAGTTTTATAAATTTGTGAATTGCTGCATGCATTTGTACATTTGAAGTCCCAACACTTGGAAGGCAGAAGCAGAAAGATTCCAAATTTAAGACTAGCCTGGACTATATAGACCCTCACAAAACCAAAAAGAAGAAGGAATTTTTCTGTAATTACTGTTTTGTAAACAGTATTTCCCCCACTCATTATGTTTGGAGGACATGAGAACCCTGTTTACTTTTTTCAATTTTTTTTTTAGCCTTAAAGCCTCTTATCAATTAATGATTAAGTTTCATATAAAATAACATGCAGGGGCTGGATAGATTGCTCAGCAAGTAAAGATGCTTATTTCAAAGCCTGCTGGCTCAGGCTTGACTTCCCCAGTGCCCCCATAAAGCTATATGCATAAAATTGTGCAACCCATCTGGAGTTTTTTGCAGTGACAAGTGTACCTGTATTCATATTTAATTTCTTTCTTTTTTCTCTCTCTTTCTCCCCCCTCCCTCCCCCCTCCCTTCCTCCTTTTCTCTCTTCCCCCTCACAAATAAATAAAAATATTTTAAAATTTAAATCACATACAGAAAACAGAAAAGTAAGAGTACTGTATATGATAATATGATTACATTGAGGCACTCTGGGAGTTTTCCCATCTTGGACTGCCACTAACTTGCCATGTAACTGAAACTAAGTTCTGTCATGTCTCTGTGCTGTATGTAGACTGCTGCCTCACCAGATACTCTTAAGAAGGAAGACAGTAGTGGGACGCGGGTTAGGTTTTTATCTGTTTTGACACTGCATCTTTGAATCGAGAGAAGTTATGTTCTTGAGTTTTTTTCATAAGTTTTGATAAGTACCTTACTATTTTTTTTTAAATCAGGTTTGGAGAAAATTGAAGTTTTGCAACAACATGAAAATGAAGACATATATAAATTAGCATTTGAAATCATAGATCAATATTTCTCTGGTGATGATGTAAGTATATATTAAAATATGGTATTTCTGCCTGTAAGTTAACACCTGTAATTTACTGAGTTTTTTTTTTTTTTTTCGTTTTTTGGTTTTTGGTTTTTGTTTTTTTGAGCTAGGATTTCACTAGCCCAGGCTGACCTGAAACTCACTGTTATCTCAGGGTGGCCTTGAACTCGTGACGATCCTTCTACCTCTGCCTGCCGAGTGCTGGGATTAAAGTGCAACAGCACCACCACTCCTGGCTTTGAGTTTTCTTTTATTATTTATGTGACTTACATTTGTACTGTTTTTCTGTTAGATATTCCACCAATCACTTTTCTTTATTACATTGTCCAAAAGTTCTTTATTAGGTAAAATTGTGAGAGCAGTTCTTGTTACATTTTAATCTATTAACTGGGAAAAAATAACTGGAAATGACGCTCAGGTAGGTTAAATGCAACTCAGGAAACTAAGGGACATTTTTTACAATGTATGTTCAGTTTCTATTGTTAAATTTCTCAATAAAAGTAATACTGAGCTGGGCGTGGTGGCACACGCCTTTAAGGAGGCAGAGGTAGGAGGATCACCATGAGTTCAAGGCCAGCCTGATACTTTACTACATAGTGAATTCCAGGTCAGCCTGGGCTAGAGTGAGACCCTACCTCGAAAAGCCAAAAAAAAAAAAAAAAAAAAAAAGATTGACCCAGGTATTTTTAGAAATTAAAATTTTTATACAAGATATCTGTAAGAGATTTACAAAATCAGCTTCCACCTTAATTTGTAGCATTATAATAAGACGTTTTCCCCCTTTTTATAGATTGATGAAGATCCTAGTCTTATTCCTGAAGCAACACAAGGAGGAACTTACAATTTTGACCCAACAGCCAACCTTCAAACAAAAGAATTTAATTTTTAAGGTCAACTGAGTGCAGCATCTTTCTCACGTTCAATCTGAAGCCCCACCAGATGGCTACCAATGACAAGAACAACAGCAAGCGAAGGCTCCAAACACTCATGCCTCCTCGTTTTGATGCTTCTAAAGCAAGCCACATCTCAGTCACTTTCCAGTTGCCAAAAGTCACTCTCACATGGACGGTTCTGCATATGCATGACTTCCTGAATCAACTACCCCATTCCCCTGTTCCCCTGTGCCACATGCTGACAACTGCAGTCTCCAGTTTAGAGTATTTCTTAGTGGTGACGCGTCAGCTGCCCACTGATACTCCTTTGGAAATGGTGCGCTGTGGATCAAGACACTTTGGTATGATACATTTTCACATTGGAAGACTACAGAGGTGCAGTGTGACCTGAGCCTCCATCATTGTCCTCCACAAACATATTTTCATATTCTTTATGTGGACAAATAGATTTTAAAGTACAAGCCAAATGATTTTCATTGGTGGAACTGACACACACACAAAAGTAACTTAAAAACAAGAAACTTGGTTATTGATTAAACAGTTAAATTTTAGAAAAACGACTACAACTGTACTTCATCTACCAGTAATTGATATGTTTATTATCTGCCTCAGAAGCCAGGGTTGGAGGAAGAACTTTAGATATCGATGGTAATGCTTTCACCATTATACCTAATTTTTGAGAACAGCAAGCCCTATTTGACCACTCACTTCAGCCTGTGTGTTCCTGCTGTTTTGAAGTTATCAAATGCTGTGCATGGTATTCTACCTGAGCTACAACCTGTTATGGACTTGAACTTCTGTTTTAAGTTGAAAGCAAGAGTCCCTGCCTACAAAGAAAAAGAAAATGAATAAATTAAAAGCAAAAGAAACAAATAGCAAAGGTCTAAAATGTTCATTAGTGATTTTTTTTTTAAAAAGTCTTGCTTTCAGCTTTCAGGAGTTATTATCTTTTCATTTAATTTGATAATTGGATGTGGTTGATTTATATTGGGTTTAAACTGTGGAGCTTTCATGTTTACTGTAATTTAGTCTTAAAACATTTTTTACTTAGTAACTAGTGCTTTTCATAATGTGGTTGGCAACAAACCAGCAACTATTTAGAAGTGTTCTAAGACTTCATTCATTCTTGGAGTGTTGGGAAAGTTCATTCAGATCCTGCTCTAAAAGCGTCTGCACATAGTGAGATACAAACACGGATCTGTGTAGAGGAATGATCTGCACTTACTCAGAAGCCTGATTTGCAGTGATCTCTAATTCTGCAAAATCTGGTGTTACTATATAAAGTCATTGCTTTTGGCAAATTGTCTGACCCAGTTATTAAGGAATGAATATGAATTTAAAATTTTAAACTAAATAATTTGTGCTGTCACAGAAATGATTTTGTTGTTCTTGTTTACTGGGTATAATTTCCCAACGCATTGATGTGAAGGGATAGGAAATCTAAGTTAGTCTCAGAAAGGGGGTGTATTTACTGTGATGAAGATGAGACAGATGCCGCGAGAGCTTTGTGATCAGCTGGGGTGTTTTCACTGATAAACAACACGTAGCAGGTGTGCGTTCATTACAAATATGTGTATCTGCCAAGGTGGAGCCACTTTAAAGAGTAAGTTTTGTCTTGTATCTAAAGTAGATACAAGCGTATGTTTAAACTGCAAGATTTTTACTTGCTAGAGAATCTGTTTTAATATAGTGGTTTGGCCTCTGATTATTTATAGGTTTTATAAATTTTAGAATCAATTTCTCTTTAAGGTGGCTCAGATTTTTCAACTCTTGTGCACATAAAATTGAGTTGAAGTTCATTGTGCCTTTTTTTCTTTACCCAAATTTTGAGTTAAGAGCTTCATATGGTAACTGCATCCTGTTAAGACACTATTGTCTAAATTTTTGAAACTGTGTGGTGTTCATTAAAAGTAGGAATAACAAAGTAAAGTGAATTAAGGTCACAAACTTCAGTGAAACCCTTAAAGTCCAAATCTTCTTGATATTGTGAATCGTCCCCCTTCCAGTTTAGTTTTTTCTGAACTCTCCACACTTA